>JAOWBW010000227.1:1554575-1804115 GCA_026119855.1 Campanula takesimana
AACTCCCCTGACTTAGACTCCTTTTCTTCCTTGTAGTTTAGGATCCAATCCCAACAATCTCTACCATTCAGATCGAAGATCTATGATTCCCGAAGCTACTCACCGAAAAATCAGACGATCCAACGGTGAACGAATGCGCTACGCCTTTTCTTCACCACTGCGCTGGATAAAAAAGGACCAGAAACCTGCTACCTTGTTTTTCTTCGATCTTGGATCTCTTCCGTCGATGCTAATTCTCCTTTTCACCAAGCTCTGAGCCACTTGTTAGAGAAATAACAAGACTTGATAAGAAAAGCGAGCGATCACAAGAACACAGATATACGTGGTTCACCAACTTGGCTACGTCTACGGGGAGGGGAGAGAATATTATTATCAATCTGGAGAAATGATTACGAGATCACACTATTACTGCTGCACGAATTATTGATCACAATAATTCCTAACTGTGCAACTGTAGAATTACAGACCTTGCTCTGAGAACTTTAATAATTTGTCTATGACAATCTGAGGTGTGATTTTAATCTAAACTACTGGCCTTATTTATACTAGTAAAGTTATCTCAAAATCTCTTAGGAACTTGGAAACCTGGTCCAAAACTGACTTGGAAACCTTCCTTCTGCGCTCTGCCCCGGAATACGAAATCTCTCTGTTGTTTAATCCTTTAACTCGGCGTCCCAAATTCAAAAGGCATTAACCCAAACAAAGTCACTAAACAATAAATATGTGAAAATTAAAACAGGCAAAAGCATTATATATTCCCAAAGTAACTCGGGGCACGGCGTTCGCTGCGATGATGCTTACCTTGCCAAAATGGGAGTATAAAGTGTTGGTTTTATACTTAGTATTAGGAACATGGAGTTCGTGGCTACAGTGTATCCTAATTGAACAGTATGGAATCTAACACAAAATTTCTATACCTTATAAAGGCTTGGGGCACGGAGCTCTACTACGATGATAACTTGTAAATAAAAAGGTGTAAAAATGCTTTAAAAGGTTTGCCTAAAGGCAAAAAAAATAAGTAAAAATATCATGAAAATTTTCAAGGGGATCTATTCTGATGTGTTATCCTAAGTGTTGCCAACATGTCAGCAACTGCTATATTAATTTTTATTTTTGAGATTTTCTGATTAAAATTTGAATTTCAAAAAGTCTACAGAGTTTTTGAGATCAAAATCTTTTTATAAAATCTTTTGTTTCTAGTTATATATTTTTTTAATTATTTTAGTTACTTGAGTTATACATGGATAAAATTTAAAATTTGAAATGTCATAACAACTTTGATTTGAAATTTGAAATTTTGGATTTTATCTTTGTACAGCTCTGATTATTTTATTTGTATTTTCTTATTTTTTCTTTCTTTTCTTTTTCATAAAAAAAATAAAAATTAAAATAAAATTAAAAATTAAAACAATAAACAATGGTTGCCGAATCTCTCGGCAGGTTTGTTGAAGTTTGTTTCTAATGGACTAGAAAATAGGAGACATTGTATGTGGATTACCTAAATTCAAAATCAAATTCATCCAGTCCTAGAATCACTCTCCAAATTCCCGTTATCACTCTCTCTTCCTACCTTTTATCTCTCTCTCTATTTCAACTCGATGTTTCAAAATTTCCTTTTTATTTTTGGCAATGTTTCCTCAGTGTTAACAACATCACAGTCAAACACTTATAGCACTACGTGTTTTAAGGTTCATATTTTAATTTGCATAAATTCTTTTCATTTTCTTTCTTCACAAAAAGGGGGAGAAAATGTGATGAACCGGTAATCATGCACATGTATTGAAAGAAAGTGTTTCGGATTCTATTTAATGGAATTCAATTAAGCAGGAGTTTGATATCTAGAGCGAGATTGAAATGTTGATCCTATTAATGTTAGATGTGGAAAATCTTACAACATTTGATTTCATTTTTGAATGTGATCTACATTAAAGGAGACTTTATTTTAAGAGGGAGATTTATATAACTTTGCCTTCCAGGAACATCACATATTATTTTGTGAAAAAATGTGAAACTAAGGGGGAGATTGTTAGTGTAGAAATTGGTGCTACCACAAGTGCTGCCAACAGTGTTACCCAAACGAGATTGTAATAATTTCATTATTATTCACAAAATTATTGAATATTAATGTTTAATATTTGCTGCAAGTTTAATGTTATTTGTAGGTCAAAATGAGCATTCAATGTTGATCAAAATGATAGAGCTACAAATAAGGAGTTAGTTGAAGAAAGAATTATGCATAAAATTGATATTTATGCGTAACTCATGGAAGAAGAGAAGAAAAACGTGGGAGATGACTTGGTCATCCATAATTTCTCAACAAAAACGTGGGTACAAGTATGAGAAGCAAGGAGAGTACAAGGATTTCATGCGTGGGATGGTAATGGTTCCTACAAACTAGGGATCACTATCTACCTTAGCTAAAGACTAGGAAATGGATCTCAAACAACCAACAAGTGGATTTCGTGCAATTTGAGTGGCCACCATATTTTGGAGGCCTATATAAAGGGCTGATGGGATCATTCTAAACATACAATAGAGAAATATAAAACATCCATAGCCATAGATCAAGTGCTAGTGATGTTATAACACTCATTCCAACATTACAATCTAGTTTCTTGTAGAAACTATTTGTTGAAGGCTAAATTGGTCTAGCATTTTAATTGTGATATGATATGAGTGTTGTTTCTTTATTGAGGGTTCTTGTATCTAGTGTTGGAAAAATATGTAGTGTGTGAAGGAAATTGTGTATTTTCCTTACATGAATCGTTTGCCATTGGCAAAGATTATTTGGTTTTATTTCACTCCGTGTTAATACTCAAATGATATATCTATATGTCCAATTTAAGATTGGATGAGAAAAATATAATAGCTCAAAATTGGTGGGTTGAAAGTGTAAATTATGCAATTTAACCCCACTATTGACGTGTCATGATCCTTAGATTAATGTGAAAATTAATTGGGATCATTACCTTGGTGTTGTGGTTACAAAAATTGTGGAATCAAGCCACATAAATACAAGGTAATAAATCACAAATTAATTTATGAATTAATTGGGATCATGGTTTTGTTGGTGGAGCAATAAAAGACATACCCACTGTCTTTTGGAAGAGATGAGAAAAAGAACACACAATTGAAAATTTTTCCTTCAATCTTCTTCCTCCCTCTTGCAATTGTTCATCTTCTTTCTTCGGCCTCCTAGAACAAAATCAATGGTGATATCGTCCAAGCATATTAGTTCATTTCGCCGGAAGGCTTAAGTGCGAAGTGGTTGGTAATTCGGTTAATCGTTTAATCCTGGGAGACTAACGCCCGTGTGGAAACCTCAAGCACTCGTAGAGAGGAGGACGAATTAGTCTTAAGGAGAGTGTGTTCTCACACGGACTCGGGGATACAAGAGATCAAAGATGGACAAACCAATGAAGAGATCAAATACGGTTTTATCGTTCTTTTTATGTTTTCATTCTTTCAATTTGTAATTGTAATTTCAATTATATTGTAATCGTATTCCTTTGAATATTTACAAGATTTTATCCAACAATCTTAAGACTAATTTCTCTTGTTGAGAAAATATTTCAGTTTACATGGATCTTGTGGGGTGGTGGCTACGGAGAAAGGATGAAAGACGATGAGGAACAATGAGAAAGAAAGCAAGAAAATTTCTGCACAGATTTTTCTTGACTAGCTGTAGTAAAACAGCATATCCTGCTTCGTTAACGTTGGATTGGGCCGAAATTTTTTGTACATGTTAACGAACTTATAGGAGAAGATTCTGAACGGTGGCGATTGGAATCTATAATGTGAAAGTGAAGATAAAAATTCGGAACAGAGCAGTTTTTGTGAAGTAAAACATAATTTTAATTTCTGTTTAATGAGATTAACAAAGATGGAAAGATTGATGCTCCGTAACATCAACTATGTTTGAATGATTGTATAAACCAATTGTGTCTATGCCTCATGTAGTGGTTATACATCATGTGATATGTCTCTTATGGTTCATTTCGTATGAATCATAGTAAAAGAATGGAAAGTTCATTGGGAACTAAGAACGTTGGAAGATTAAGATTTAACGTTTCGTTGACAAAGATAATAGGTCTTCTTGCGAGAAGTTGTTAAAACCTATATTTGCATTGGTGACAAAGGTCACAAAGGTTAACATAATAGGGCTTCTTGAAATGAAAGAAGTTGTTAAAACCTATTATTGTAAAATAGTGACAAAAGTTACAAAGATTAAAAACAATAGAGCTTCTTGAACGAAGTAGTTGTTGAATTATATTGTTGTGAAGTCACAAAGACTAGAACTATAAGGGCTTCTTGGAAGTTGTTAAAACCTAATAGTGGATGAGTGACTAATGTTATAAAGATAAAAATAATAGGACTTCTTGAAGAAGATGTTAAATCTATTGTTGTTGATGATGAAAAATGACCCAGTATTTAGAAGGATGGCTTCTAAAAGAAAATGTGCAATTTTGTGAATGAGAATGTAATTTCTCTAATTTAGAGGTACTCCATAATGAGACCTTTAAACTTTGGAATAATTAACCTCTAATGTTATTCCATCAAGAAATTAAGAGGTTACTGAGATGGGTTGTTACAAGAAATAAATTGTGAATTATTCTTGGTAAATTCTCTATTAAGTTAGAGAAGTATATTTGTAACAACAAAGTTATGATTTGGTGTTTATTTGATGAAAATTAAAGCCAATGTTTTGTAAAAGGCTCTTGTGTGGAGATAATTTCCAACGAAATGTGGGTGTCCAAGTATGTTGATCACCATCGTGAGAAGTTAGAAAATTTTGTTAGCCTCGACTTTAAGTGATGGCAACAAAGATGTTCTACTTAACCACCTTGAACTTAGTGAGGTTTCTTAAGGAAAATCCTACAAAGTTGGTGGAAATGAGACGGATGTTTAAGCCATGAGTGTGGTTAAAGCATGTGAATTTCTTTTGTCGAAACTATATACTTAACGGATGGTCGAATTCGTTATATGACATATATAGTACTAAGAAAAAGGAAAAAGAATAGTTGGAGTTTTGGACTATAAAAATAAAGTCGAGAAAGTTGGTGCAATGAAATTCATTGTAGGCCGTTTCTTGATTTTATAATAGTAAACTCCATAAAGCGTAAAAAGTCAAATGAAAGAATTGAAATAGTCTTTCAAAAAATCCATGTCGAATGGATGATGAGAAGTGAAATTTTCAAGTTATGGAAATAATTGAAAATTACTTTTCACTTGGAAAGATTTCAAGAAGCAAACCAAACATTAATGAATTGAAATGAATGTTGAGATGCTTGCTATTCATATTTGTGTTGGAAAAGAGAATAGAGCTTCATATAAGAAGTTGTGTAACACTTCTTGTGATGAAAGCAAATGTGGTGGACCATATTGAAATGCTTAAGACAAAGACAAAGTTTATCAACCTTGGTCAAAAGTCAAACTTGTTTGAAAGGTCAAACTTGTATGAAAAGATAAAAATTGTTTGAAAAAGTCAAACATATTTATTGTGTCTTGAGAGACAAGGGTAGATGTCATCAAGGATGATATCCATGATGTTTGAATATATGAAATGGAAATTATATCAAACCGCGGGTTGAGTGGTGACTAATAATGAGATTACATCTCTTTACTTGGATCACATTTTTCATTCAAAAAGAAATTCAAACAAGACATGAAATGTGTGTTGAATTATATCATCACAAGTTAAGCATTGCGATGCTTTGTGATATGTAGAGATTTCAAAAACATAGTAATTGTTATATATTATAAGCATTGTCTCGTTGAATGGAGAAGTTGGAAAACAACTTAGAAATGAGATAATGAAGATAAAACACTATTGAGTATAGTGTGTGTGCATAACATGTGTTTGTACACAAAATATCCATCTTGTAAATCACTATCAAAATGGTGTTGATGAAAGAAATGATAGCATTATTGCTAAATTTTGGACTAACCCAAAATGTGAGGGTGAGTCTACTTTGCAAAAATAAATACCTATTGATAAGGTTACCCCAAGAACAATGTAAATTTCATATGATGGAAACGTAGGCCTACGTACACTTGTGAATGTGGGGGTAGTTCGCAAAGTAGAAAGTCCAACATCAACAAAAATGGATATTTTGGTAAAAGATGGTGGAGTATGTAAATAATGAGTTTTCATTATGATTGTTATATATGATTCAATGACTTTGAATATATATAAAACCAAGAAAAATGAAAATTAAAATTGAAAGTCAATATTGATGTCAAGTTCATGAAAATGAACAAAGGATACTTTGAGTGAAATAGATCAAAGTGATACTTTGAATGAAATAAATCAAAGTAAAATTTAGAATAAATTGTGCAAGCTAATAAAGTTATTATATGACTTGAAACAAGCACAAGATAATGACATAAAAAACTTGATTTTTCATGAAACAAAGTAGATTAATCAAATATGACATGAGTGGTTATGTCATGATGTTGATTAAATATATCGAAGGTATGTTGAACTTGAAAGAAGTTTAGCTTACAATTTTTCATGAAAGAAAGTAGATTAATCAAATATGACATGAGTGGTTATGTCATGATGTTGATTAAATATATCGAAGGTATGTTGAACTTGAAAGAAGTTTAGCTTACAAGACTTTTGGATTTAAAATTTCTAGAAGAACTAATGAATTTGCATTAAGCAAATTATGATATAGTTCTTGGAAATTTTGAAAAGGTTACGAGATATGGGTTTAGCCTTGTAGTGGAAATTTCTAAGAAATTGAATGGACTTGCTTTAAGCTAGTCACATTGTGTGGATAATTCTTGAGAAATTAACAAGGATGATTTAGCAATGGCTAAAACCCAATATGCATGAGTCAACATCTATTGAATACTAGAAGTGGCGTTGTTTCTCAAGTTGAACACTCGAGAATTAATGGAAGTCTAGTGAGTTGGTACACTAGTAATCCTAAATATATTGTAAAAGTACTAAGGTACTTGAGATACAATCGAGATCACGGATTACATTACACTAGACATCTATCGATAATTGAAGGATATAGCGATGCTATTTGGATATATGAAATCAAAGACTTAAGGTCTACGAGTGGTTTTGTATTCTTATTAGCGGAAGCTACTATATCATGTAAAATATTCTAAAGAAAAGAGTTATAAATAGATCCATAGTGTAATCTAAGTTTATAGCTTTAGATAAATGTGGTGAGAAAGCGAGAGGCTATGCCAATTTACAAAAGATATTCCAAGGGATAAAGCTTGTGCTAGCAATTTGTTGTATTGCTAGAAGTCAATCGATGATTGATTGAACAAAAAGCACAATGTATAATGGCAGATCTTGACATATATGTCAAAGACAAAATACCATTAGATAACGACTACTCTCAACTAGTTTGACTATATGAAGTCAAATGATAAAAGTGGATCTGTTAACCAAAGGGTTAGAAACGAGAGTTAGTTGTAAATGTGGAGGGGAATGAGACATAAGCCTCTTAGAGTTGATCACAGCGGAAAACCCAATCTAGATGACTGGAGATCCCAAAAACTAGATTCAAAAGGGACCACCTAACTGTTAAAAGACTCGAGCGTCACTGTGGGGTCTAACCCCCAAAGTCCATTCCTATTAGTGACATCCCGAAGGGACAAGGATAAGCAAAATGCTTTTAATGACTCTTACGCGTCGAGAAAGTCGAGCGGGGTAATACGGGTTACCTTTAAGAAGTCACCTATGTGAGAGAGAAGTGGGGCCGCTTCGAGAGGAATTGTGTGAGGTTCAATTGTTAGACCCTCTCGCAGAACCAGGTGTATGTTCAAGGCCATGAATGAACATAGCTATGAGAAATGAAATATGTTAGGACATTACTTGTGTCTAGTATATGATCGGCTACACAAAAAGCATATCGATTCAATGGGCAATATCCCCACATCGACTTGCGAGTAGAGTAAATATGCTAGTTCGAGCGGAGATTCAATGGGCAATATCCCGACATCTTCGTATGCTTGTTTTTGTTTTCCGGACTTTATCACCAATCTCGTCCTCAAATTTCCTTCATGTGGGGGATTGTTGGAAAAATATGTAGTGTGTGAAGGAAATTGTGTATTTTCCTTACATAAATCGTTTGCCATTTGGCAAAGATTATTTTGGGTTTATTTCACTCTGTGTGAATACTAAAATGATATATTTATATGTCCAATTTAAGATTGGATGAGAAAGATATAATATCTCAAAATTGGTGGGTTGAAAGTGTAAATTATGCAATTTAACCCCACTATTGATGTGTCATGATTCCTTAGATTAATTGAAAAATTAATTGGGATCATTACCTTGGTGTTGTGGTTACAAAATTGTGGAATCAAGCCACATAAATACAAGGTAATGAATCACAAATTAATTTATGAATTAATTGGGAAATCATGGTTTTGTTGGTGGAGCTATAAAAGACATACCACTAGTCTTTGGAAAGAGATGAGAAAAAGAACACACAATTGAAAATTTTTCCTTCAATCTTCTTCCTCCCTCTTGCAATTTGTTCATCTTCTTCCTTCGACCTCCTAGAACAAAATCAATGGTGATATCGTCCAAGCATATTAGTTCATTTCGCCGGAAGGCTTAAGTGCGAAGTGGTTCCGGTTAATCCGTTTTATCCTGGAGACTAACGCCCGTGGAAACCTCAAGCACTCGTAGAGAGGAGGACGAATTAGTCTTAAGGAGAGTGTGTTCTCACACGACTCGGATACAAGAGATCAAAGATGGACAAACCCAATGAAGAGATCAAATACGGTTTTATCATTTCTTTTTATGTTTCATTCTTTCAATTTGTAATTGTAATTTCAATTATATTGTAATCGTATTCCTTTCAATATTTGCAAGATTTTATCCAACATCTAGCACATTTTGTACTCTTATTTTCTTTAGAGGATAGGAGTTGTTTAGACTTTGTACTTGAGAGAAATACTTCTAGTAAAAGTTTTTTTTGGCCATGAGGCTACCACAAGTTATATATATATATAACTTGTGAAAATATTATCTCTCTTTGTCAAATTTCCGCCTCAAACTTGTTTTAAAAACTGTTTTAACTCGGGTGTGTGTGTGTTGTCTGAAGTGTTATCGTTGGACTGCCAACATCTTTGATAACACTTTATAAAACCCAAGGCCATTGACATTTTCAATTAGTACACTTTCATTGAGTTGATCAACGGATAGTTTTTAAAATCCTAAAATTTACCATCGTTACAATGATCCTTTTGATATCGACTTTTCAAGTATTTCACTCTCTAGGTACGTCAAGTAACTCATTATTTATAATGTTCCGCTAATTACTGGTGTGATTGAATGGATATTATCACAAAGGCTATAAAATTCAAAGTTTGACAAGTATACATACATAAAATTCAAGTGTTAGCATCACAATTACTTGGAAGAAATACAACAAATTCTCGTGTGTCTTTGTCTCAATTTAAGAACGAATTTTCTTCAAGCGGGGGAGTATGATGCGGGAACCAAATGGTTGGTATTTGACACTCTAAATAAAATCAGTCAAATTCAGCGGAGTATATCTCCAGAATTGTTTAAGTCAAAATTACATGTAAAATATTATTGGAAATATCTCTGAGTCTAGTTTCCAGCCAATTTCGGATTGGCGTTTGGATTTTTCTAGAGAGAGTTATGACTATTTTAACGAATACTTCTAGTGACATTTACATCTGAAGTTTGATCAACTTTTAGAGTTTCATGAATCGTTTGGTTGATCACGTATATTATCTTATCTGCATGTAATTATTTTCTATATCCTTATCCTATGTATGTTCAATATTTTTGTGCCTGGAGGGATGTTTCAAGTATTCTATACATAGTTCACAATTATGCCATGTTTCTCTAAGGTGAATTATTTGGAGTGGTGAGCATAACTATATGCAGGGATAAAATTGTTCATTATAACCGAATAATATGTCAGATCATTTTCGTTAATGTTAAACGTGGTTAATCATTCATTGAACTTCACGAAATTGACTTTTCGCTCCATATCCCCCTGTATTGTTCTCATTGAATTTAATCAATTGGAAAAATAACAGTAAAAGAGTACGATGAAGGATAGAAGGAAGGCAAATCTTGTAGATACTAGATACAATCATACAAAGTACTATAATTATAATAACTAGAATTAAAATTAATGGGAGTGCATAGTTAAGACATCAAATATTAACGCTTTATTTCATTTATTGGCTCTTGCCATTAATTTCTTCACATGCTTGGGCATCTTTTTGCTATAAAAACCAAGTCATGAACTGCAAATACCATCACAACTTTTAGCAATACATCTCCCAAAAGTCAACATAAGCGAAGAAATGGCAACATGTAGAAATGGACTTTCAATAGCTTTGGTTCTATTAGTTTCATATGGAGCAATGCTTGTAGCTTCACAAAAGATCAAAAGTGCGGATCCTCCTTCTGCAGTCACGGCGAAGGAAATAGAAGGGGACCCCACAGATCCATGGTACCACCGAAAGCTCCCACCACAACCTAGACCAGGCTATAATGCATATCTAGGAAACTGTCTGAGAATTATTACGAAAACGTGTGGAAAACAGATGTTTGGCTTCATATTCAACAATGTGAACAAGATTGATGATAATTGTTGTTGCAAGCTCGAAAAGGCTGGCAAACTTTGTAATAAGGCAGTGTCGTGGACTCTTTCTCACCTTGATCAGTTCAAGCCTCAAGCATCTCTGATTCTTAAAAGGAGCGATCTGGCCTTTGATTCATGCTCGACAAAATGTAAGAAATTTTAAGATAAGCGAAATGCAAATGCACTGAAATAAGCTTTGTATTATTATACGTCTTACATTGTGGGATTGTTGTTGTAACAGAAATCCAATTCTTTTATAGTTGATCGAGTAATATTTGCGTTGGTCTAAGATCATCTATATGATATAACTCAATTTCTCAAGTGATCGCACATTCTTAAAATTAATGTGTTTCGATGCTATATAATTTCCATTATGGGGTAAAAATATGAATAAGTTGAGATGGAGAATGCGCATTGCAATTATAAATGAAGCTCGTTAGATTTTCCATCTATTTTCATTAAAAAACTAACACCCCATCCATTTTATACCACATTTCAACACAATGTCAAAATCAGGTAACCAAATTGTCGAAAAGCAAATTTATGAACCAATCGAAACATCGTGTAAAACTCAATTTTTCAAATGTAGTTACTGATTTTTTATTTCAGAATCTCATCACCCAACTACCAAAATTTTGCAATGTCCTCACTCTGACAGAGCCGTCAACTATTTAACGGATAATTGTCACGTACAATCACATGAGTAACATCGTTAAATGTTCAACGAATTCGTCAATAGACTGGAGTAATTGTTGCTTCTGAATGATTAACAATGCAATGCGCATTTATACAGCTTGCAAACTGCAAAGAGGTGACCAGATCAATGCGAGCCAATGGTATTCGTGGGGCCCAAGGTAGTTATGACGCAAAGTGTAACGGTTAGATCTAGGCTTCGCAAGGGGCTGGGGACCATACCAGTTGCTAATTTTGTCAACATGATCAATCAAGCTGCTGAAAACAGATCATTAGTTAAGGCTGTCCATGATACCACAATGTAGAACATATATGTGTGTGTGTATACATAGTAATGAAAGAATGCTTCGATGATCAACTGAGGCCTATCTTTTCTTCATGAGTACATCTTGTTTGAAAGTTTGTACATCGTATGACATATCATTCTGGACGGGGTTAGTATAATAATGAGTAAAGCACAGTAATTCTTAAATACTCCCTCTGTCCCTAAATGAATATCCATGTTTGAGAATGTTTTTCTCAAAATGAATGTCTTTTCTGAAAATAACTTTGTTCCTAATTGTTTTTTATCATTTTTTTCACTAGTCTCTTTATACATGCAAAACTTAATGTTTGGAAAAAGGATTGCATGATTGTTAGGTCCTAACTTATTGTTTTGGTGAAGATTGATAATTTAACGGGACAAAGTTAAATGGTCAAATTTGCAAAGAAAAATAGTTGCAAAAGTTACCCTAGACCTCCTTCATGTTTCCCAAGTTTTTCTATGAGGATTTTCACCTACTAAATGAGTCCTAAAATATTCTATATTGGACTCATTAGAAAGGTAATTTAAAGACGAACAAGAGTATGCGATAATAATTTGTATACAAGCTCCCAATGGAAAGATATTTGCAAAACCCACAAATGGAGCAAAAGTGAGACAAGGTGGTCAACTGCAAATTCCAATTGTCTCATGTGAATGCAAGATTCACTCCAGCAATGTTTTCCTCTCTTGTTTTCGTTGAAGATCAAACATTTCAACCTTGCATTAAATGGAGAAGGCATTAAAACAATGAAGACCAAGATCTCCCTTGAAGACTCCACCCATTTCATTAATCCTCCCCCCAACGGATACTTCATATTCCCCTATATATTAAACCCAAACCATCCTATTTCCCGTGTGTTTTTTCCCCACACCAAAATACCCTTCATCCCAGTAACCTTTAAACTTTAGTGTGTGCAATAAACCCAATTGCACACACTATGTTTTACTCACAATGCTTCAACAGCTAACCTTACCCTTTTTACCCCTTCACCCTTCTGGACAGCTATCCAGTACTAGTCTGCATCCCACACCAAATTCCTCTACCCAGCATGTATCTTACCTAGTGTGTGCAATAAACACCAATTGCACACACTAAGGTTTACACCCCAAAAACCAACCCTTTAACTCCAGCAGCTATCCTTCAGCAGCTATCTTCCCATTTATCCCCTTACCATTTTAACCCTTTGACAATTAACCCAACCAAACCTTGCAGCCATTAAGGGGGAACACCGAGCTAAAGCATTGCTTCCATCCGACAACTCAAGTGTCAATCCGAGGAAGAACTCTTTTTTCACATTTGTGATATTTTTATTTTTATTTTCGCTTTGGAAGAAGCAACCTTAATTGAAGTGTCAATTAAGTAGAGGGGGTTCTAGGAACTTGCCTTATCAATTCTTGTAACTCTTGTAGAAGATAATATTATAGTGATTTGATCTCACTTGTCAGGGACAGTGGGGATGGATGTAGGAGATGGGTTTTGCCTCCGAACCACTTGAAAAATTCTCGCCTTTTGTCTCTTTTTATTTCTTGTCTTTCACATTAATTTTCAATTTCATTTATATTTCTTGATTTAATATATTATTGCTTGATCACATAGACAAGATAAAATTGACAAAGAAATTAGGAATATATATGTTAGACAACAATTATAAGGCTTAAAAAAATATCTATTCCGCTGCACATATTTCTCTATCATTTTGGCCTTAAGAGTGTTTTAATGAAAAACCGGGACCTTTCAATTGGTATCAGAGCATGGTTCTTAGAGACTTCAGTGTCTCCGAGCTTAACATCTCGTGAAGATCCATGCTTATATGTCTAACATATTTTTTGCTTGAACACCTTATTTGATCATCTTGGATCATATCCCAAGTTTCCTTAATTTTGGTAAGACGAAGCGAGGTCACGAGTTAGAGACTCCTAGGGTAGTTGCTAGGGGGGAGATTGATGACCTTCCTTGGGCTCGATGGCACTGACCGGCAAACTCGTTGGTACCTTTTTTGGTGCAGCCCCTCATGCCCACCAACTGCTTATGTTGGGCTTTGAATTACTAGAATTTGGAAATTCCCCTTGTGCTTAAATTTATTTATTTGATTATAAAGAATCATTTACTTCTTCTCCTTTGTGATTTTAGGAGAATGAATTTTGGACGCTCGACGGACTAGTGGAATCTTAAAGCTTAATCAAAGTCGAAGCAAACTTGGATGCAAGAAGGACACTCGGCATCAAGAACAATTTTGAGGGGAACCGAACCTTTTTATGGATGTGTTTTCAGACATTTTTCTTCATAAACCCATATCACCATTTTAGGGGGAACAGAAAACCTTTCAAGGACATGTTATAGCCCCCATTTCACCAACAAACCAACCCAAAATACCCATTCTCGATTGAAAACAAGCTTCTGGAAATCTGAATTTCAGCTTTGACACCCTTCACGGAAATTGTAATATCTCTCTCCTTGCTCGACGAAATTGCATTCCGATTTTTTGTGAGTAAAGTAGACTCATAGATCTTTCCAGAAAGTATAATTTTGAAGCCTACAACCTTGTGAGTCAATACCAGATTACACTTGAAGTTCCTGTTCTGGACAGCTAACCCCAACGTCTTGGACAGCTAAGACTTAGCCTCTTCGACAGCAAAACCCTTAAACACCAAACCCTTGGAAAGAACACCCTTGAAAACCCCCCAAACACTGAACCTCAGTCAGCTAACCCACCCTAAGAAAGCAACCCCGAAACTCTTGACAGCTAACCCCAAAAACCTTGACAGCTGACCCAAAATCTGGTTTGACACCTTCCACAAAAAATATAATATCTCTTTATCCCGATATCGAAACCCCAAACCGATTTCTCCTGTGTAAACTAGAAACAAGAGATTTCAAAAAAGACCCTCCCCACATTATGATTCTTTATGAGTGAAAAATGGCTCCTATTTGAAGGAGGCAGCAGATCCAAAAATCCTGACAGCAGACTCATGTCAAACACCTCTCACCAAAAATGCAATATCTCCCTCTTCAAAACCTGAAATCCCAAACTGATTTTCCCACTTAAATTTCACTCATAGAACCTTCCAAAAATTATAGACACACACACCCCATAACTTTTTGAGTCAATACAGAAAAACCCATGAAGTTGACCAAAACTTTGCTCAAATTTTTAGAGAGCCAAATGATCAATGTCATCTGTTTTTGCATATGGAGTTTGAAGCAGGCCATTAAGAGTATAAAATGACCAATCCTTCACCAAAAAGGGGGAAATTTTTAGGTCCTAACTTATTGTTTTGGTGAAGATTGATAATTTAACGGAACAAAGTTAAATGGTCAAATTTGCAAAGAAAAATAGTTGCAAAAGTTACCCTAGACCTCCTTCATGTTTCCTAAGTTTTTTTATGAGGATTTTCACCTACTAAATGAGTCCTAAAATATTCTATATTGGACTCATTAGAAAGGTAATTTAAAGACGAACAATAGTATGCGATAATAATTTGTATACGAGCTCCCAATGGAAAGATATGTACAAAACCCACAAATGGAGCAAAAATGGGACAAGGTGGTCAACTGCAAATTCCAATTGTCTCATGTGAATGCAAGATTCACTCCAGCAATGTTTTCCTCTCTTGTTTCCGTTGAAGATCAAATAATTCAACCTTGCATTAAATGGAGAAGGCATTAAAACAACGAAGACCAAGATCTCCCTTGAAGACTCCACCCATTTCATTAATCCTCCCCCCAACGGATACTTCATATTCCCCTATATATTAAACACAAACCATCCTATTTCCCGTGTGTTTTTTCCCCACACCAAAATACCCTTCATCCCAGTAACCTTTAAACTTTAGTGTGTGCAATAAACCCAATTGCACACACTATGTTTTACTCACAATGCTTCAACAGCTAACCTTACCCTTTTTACCCCTTCACCCTTCTGGACAGCTATCCAGTACTAGTGTGCATCCCACACCAAATTCCTCTACCCAGCATGTATCTTACCTAGTGTGTGCAATAAACACCAATTGCACACACTAAGGTTTACACCCCAAAAACCAACCCTTAAACCCCAGCAGCTATCCTTCAGCAGCTATCTTCCCATTTATCCCTTTACCATTTTAACCCTTTGACAATTAACCCAACCAAACCTTGCAGCCATTAAGGGGGAACACCGAGCTAAAGCATTGCTTCCATCCGACAACTCAAGTGTCAATCCGAGGAAGAACTCTTTTTTCACATTTGTGATATTTTTATTTTTATTTTTGCTTTGGAAGAAGCAACCTTAATTGAAGTGTCAATTAAGTAGAGGGGGTTCTAGGAACTTGCCTTATCTATTCTTGTAACTCTTGTAGAAGAGAATATTATAGTGAATTGATCTCACTTGTCAGGGACAGTGGGGATGGATGTAGGAGATGGGTTTTGCCTCCGAACCACTTGAAAAATTCTCGCCTCTTGTCTCTTTTTATTTCTTGTCTTTCACATTAATTTTCAATTTCATTTATATTTCTTGCTTTAATATATTATTGCTTGATCACATAGACAAGATAAAATTGACAAAGAAATTAGGAATATATATGTTAGACAACAATTATAAGGCTTAAAAAAATATCTATTCCGCTGTGCATATTTCTCTATCATTTTGGCCTTAAGAGTGTTTTAATGAAAAACTGAGACCTTTCAATGATTATATATGAATCTGTGTCACTAAATTGTATGAAACGTACAGATTTTCAAATGTCCCTGAAAATGAAATTTGGACATTCACATAGGGATAGAGGGAAAAACAATTATGTGTTATTTGGTCTGGTATGCGGTTTTCAGTCAAGGGTCCATATTTAAGGTGGTCAGAGTAATGGAGTAGTAGTTGATAAATCAAACAGAATTTCGCTAATTCACTCTTAGCTGCTAATAATCTACGAGATTTTATTAACATAGGTTGTATAGAGGAAATGATATTATCTGCTGCACTCTTCCCAGCTACGATGCATCAGGAGTGAGTTTGTATCGTGTTCCCCTCCGTGCTTAGATTTACATGAGAAGTTGAGTGTGTATGTATGATTCAGTTTTGTTCTTTTGAACTCTTTTAGGATTGTGTTCTGAACAAGGTGAACAAGATTGATGATAATTGTTGTTGCAAGCTCGAAAAGGCTGGCAAACTTTGTAATAAGGCAGTGTCGTGGACTCTTTCTCACCTTGATCAGTTCAAGCCTCAAGCATCTCTGATTCTTAAAAGGAGCGATCTGGCTTTTGATTCATGCTTGACAAAATGTAAGAAATTTTAAGATAAGAATAATGCAAGCCCAATGAAATAAGTTTTGTTATATTATCTGTTGTACATGATGGGAGTGTTATTGCTGTAACAAAAATTCTTCACACTTTTTTTTGCCGTTACTATGAAGGAACTTTGAGCAATAATTTTAGGTTTGTTTTAAATTTTCATTTATATAATTTAGTCAACTTAAAATATTGTTCAAAGTTCTTTTGTAGTAACGACAAAGAGGTGTGAACATCATTTTGAGACAGATGAAGTTTTTTTTTCTTTAGTAGTATCAGATGCAAAAAAATAAATCTAAGAATGACATGTGATTCATTCAGCCATCGAACCAATTATGCATTAATGCACAAAAACAAAGAAGTTGTGAATTACATACCTCTATACTTATGAAGAACACAATTTATTTTTCTTTCTTTATTTATGTTGTTGTTCTTCCCTTGGAAAAGACGATCTTCAGTTGGAGAAGGGAAAAGGTTTTTTTTTTTTTTTTTTTTTCCGTTCTTCTTAGATCTACTGCTAAGATATTAACGCGTAAAATTAGATGTGAGAAACCATTGTCTAATCAAACACTAATCATGGTTAAAGAGTTATATCATAATAAAACAATTAATTCTTTTTTCCTACTATTTTGTCTTAGGTGGCATCATGTAGTTGGTGTCTACAAATTTTGAGTTTTACATATTAGAGGTACAACAGTGAATTACAATGAAGGTAACTGATGCAGGAACCAAATGGTTGGCATTTGACACTCTTAGATTTTTTAAGAAATAGTTATTACTATTTTATCGAAGGGAAGTTCTAGAGACATTTACATCCGAATTTTGACCAACTTTTAGTGTTTCATGAATTTTTTGGTTCATTACCTAGATTACCTATATGCAATTAATTTCTATAATCTTATTCTTAGTATATTCAATATTCATAGGCTTGGAGGGATGTTCCAAGTATTCTATAAATAGTTCATAATATGACTTTGTAAGGGATTAGAGTTGTATATGAGTTTAATAAAATATAAGTTGAGCCTTGTTGTTCTCTTTGGTGGATTTTATTGAACATTGAACAACATCTTACTCTATATCTCGTAGGTGGATTCCGTCGAGTGGTTAGTGTTTAGCCCTGTATCTTTAAGGTGGATTATTTGAAGGGATCTGAATTGCTGGAACTATCTCGCCTTCCTCATACTGGACCCGCTGAGGGTTACCACTATCATCCGTATAATCATACAAAGGATCTCCAAAAACCCTATCAAATGAAGGACCCGCTAGGCCCGGTGCCTCTGTCTCAACGTGCCTCTGCCCCATCTCCCTCAACTTCTCACAGCGCGTAGACTCCCAAGGCGCGTTGTCCAAGCAAACTCATCATACGAGGCTCCCTCTACAACAAACTGTCTAGCATCAAAGCCCTCGGCCAACTTAACCCGGTCAAGAAGAGACGTTGGATCAGTCATAAAACGCGGAGGATCCACCAGAACCATGTAGACACTGCCTGCTCCATCCTGGGCTCGTGCCATCTCACCCAAATAAAGGGCATCCCCGCTATAGCCAACCAGCAACCTCCACGGGCTCGTCGCCTCAATGGCCCCCGCAGCAAGCAACTCAAAGTCTAGCTCCGCCCATGGATAGAACATCATGTCTCTCGGACGGGGTCCCCCCCAAAATGGTCTTCAATTGAGCATAAGTGTAGTGCCAAGAAGTCTCATCTCCTCTGCTCCTGCAACTCGGCACCCATCGACACATGGCAGGGTACGTCACCTGATGCCGACTGTGATCGACAGCTCCTGTCCAAAGAGCGGTACAACTTGGCTAAGCCCTCCGATCCCCAAGCAATCCAGTCAACTGCATTCAGATCCGCCAGACATCCCAATAGTGGAATCATCATCGAAGTATCGGCTTTAGCAAAGATAGTCTGGGACAATTCGTACCAGATAAACACCCTGGCAGCTACCTCTACATCACCTCCATCGGCCTCAAGAGCCGCCAACATCCCCTCATATCGCCTCTTAAGGCCACCCAAACGTACACCGTTACCACTCCTGATATCGGTACAGTCAAACCCGATCAAACTCTGAAGTCTATGTGCATCTCCATCGGCAAGTAGGGTATCACGGCCCGTAAACCGCAACCCGGAAAGAGCATGAAATCCGACGGAGTCACCGTAACCTTCCCCCAATTAAAGTGAAAGGTATGGATGGTATCCCACCAATGCTCCCGCAGTGCCATGACAAGATCGGTGCTCTTGGTCAACTCCCCCTCGCCAGATAAGCTCTTGAAGAATAAGCCCAACCGGTGGCCAGCACCCTACTCTGAACATTCTCTGGAGTCCTCTCCCACAAGCCATGAACAACGCTATACGAGCCCCTCAAAGGTGGAAATACAACCTACAAACACAAACAGGTACACACAGCTCAGGTATGCAGTTAATCTAGCAATTTATTTCATAATATGTGCACATATATGAACTGCTACATTCTTACTCTAGAAAATCCCAAAAATCCCCAACAAATAATTTAGCACATATTCTTCGCATGATATTCAACTTGCGAATAAAACCCTAGTCTACCTAGGTGTTAGGTTTATTCCGCAAGTGCACGGGTGTATGTAGTATAGATATTGCAAGAGTGAGTCGATCCCACGAGGACAACTTTACTTACAAAATATCTTTGCTTAGAATAAGAAAATAAAGAAAAGAAAATGATTGGGGGTTATAAAGTTGTTTGTCACTAAACTAGAAATGAAATTGCAATTACTATAACTTAGATAAAAACTCTTATATTTTAAGGAATCCTCGGGATTGGAACATCAACAACATATATTCATCAACTATCCATGCTCTATTTAGATTAAAGTTTCATTTTAAAACAAGGATGGTATGCTTGGCCTACACTATTTCTCACGATCAAGCAAATAGCGTTTGTATTCTCATACTAATTATGCCCTATCTCTCGATGGCCCATAATTAGTAAGAATCCATTAAGTTTTCTTTTATGAAAATCAGCATACTTTCCACTCAAGGAGCATCCCTAAGCCATTACACTACTCTCGTGAGTAATGAACTTAGTTCTGACTATATGGATCCGCTAATCAAGGTTCTCCGATCAGTACTTCCCTTGATTAACTAAGATTCATACAAATCATGGACGTCATCATGGTTGTAGGCGTTAGAGTTTGATATAGTAGAATCGTTTAAGATGAAGAGAAGAATTCCAGAGCATGACTACTTAATAAACATGAATGTTATTGAGTTTCCAACCCCAAGAAAATGGGGGATTACTCACAAGCCATATAAATAACAACAAGAATAAGATAAAGAAGAAAAGATAGAAGAAGAGATACTTATTCTGAATTGAAATGAAGATAAAAGACTTGAAAAGAACCTCTGAATATTATTGATGAAGAACTCAGAATATTGCTTAAGAAAAGTTGAATATCTTTCACAAATTCTGAGAATTTATTGATGTTTGAGAGTATAAATTTCACTATAGTAAGTTTACAATCTTTCTAGATATCTAAAACACTGATTTCTACTTCTATATATAAGCTTTGGAGGAGGGGAGGCAATCTTTCCCGGATGGGTGCTTGGAGAGGTCTTCATTTGAAAAGGCACCTTTTGCTGATTCAGGGGGTGCTCGGCCGAGTCAAGGAAAAGTGCTCGGCCGAGCAAGCCTTTGAAAATAAATTTGCCTTTCTGATTCCTTATGCTCGGCCGAGTCAAGGGTACTGCTCGGCCGAGCAGACCTTGCTTTGACTGGACTTTTGACTTTTAATGGACTAGCTTATTTCCTTCTTTTCCAAGCGTTCTTCCTTCACAAAGATGATGCCTTAGCTCCCTTTTTCCTCAAGAATGTACTAAAAACCTGTTTGCATCATAAAAACATTCTCCAAGTGCATTATATCAAATAAAGAGTAGAAAATAAGTAATTTAAGTGGAATAAAAGCTAATAAACAATATTTTTAGACCTTAAATGACTATAAAATAGTCATTTATCAAACTCCCCCACACTAGAATCTTTGCTTGTCCTCGAGCAAGTTAAATGTTCAAAAAGAGAGGAGTGCAAATGACACTAGTAGAAAAACAAGAAAGGTCTTCAATGCTCCCTCAGAATATTGTTATATAATATTACCTTTATAAAATTTCTTCCTTTTAAGTTTTTCATCTCAAAGAGATTTGTAAAGAAGAAGGTAGGATGATATTGAAGTGCAAATAGAAAAGTTTGAATGTTAATATAACATGAATAAATGCCATTGAATAAGAGCATATAGAGATAACCAAATGAATTTGTGGGGCATAAGTATGAATTAAGAATTATATTCACTCTTTCAGAATGCTTTGTGAATAAATTTTTCATGCTTGAATATACATTTCTTAAACTATGATCTTTATTTTTTAACAAAGATGTCCATATGTCGTTATTCATTTTGAATCACAAAAATTGATGACAGGCGAAGGATGATAGTGGAATAAGGTTCGAGATTTGATTAGTTAGACGTGGCAATTGAGTTTCTTGCTTCTAAATTGTCACACTCTATAATGATATATTCATTTAGATATTTGAATGGACAATCAAAAGAAGAATAAATTGAATAATTAGCCTCTTAAAAGTGGGAATGGAAAGATGGATTAAAGCGAAAATTTTTGTGATTCATAAGCATAACAAGGATGAAAAACCTTTGAAAAAGAGTAGAAATGAAAGTTTTTGAGATGCATATACAAAAAAGTTTCACAAGTATGTTGTATCCAAACTTAATGCCCACAAACTCATTAATAATGTAATGCTTCTATTCAATAAGATTTAAAAGTTCATATTAATTTTGAAAATTTTCCATTTATAATCCAATACAATCCTATGTTGTTATTATCAAATTTCTTAAGAAGTAAAAGTTAGAAGGAAAAAGTTTTACATAGGCAAATGATAATAAAGATAACATTCTCATCAACGGGAGCATTGGCTAAATTTTTTAATTTTTTTTTTTTTTTTTTTTTTTTTTGAAAAATCGGGAACATTGCCCTTACATTTTCTTTGAAAAGAAAAACATAGAAAGAAGAAAAAGAAATTTAGAAAGAAAAGAAATAAAAATAAAAAAAAGATAGATACTACCCCCCCCCACACTTAAATGAAACATTGTCCCTAATGTTTGAAAAGTAGGAATGAAAATTGGGACAAGAATAATTTAAAGGAGAGGGAGAAAGAGGTACCGACTAGAATGGTGGCGGTGGTGGCGGTGGTTGCTGATTTGGAGGCCTGAAATTCATCCAATAGAGATGGTTGATACTACCCCTATAGGGTCACCAACCATATAATGCTTTAGTCTTTGCCCGTTGACCTTAAATTCACCTTTTTGCTCGTTCCAAATATTGATGGCTCCGTAAGGATATACTCTCCGGACTTGGAACGGACCTGACCACCTAGACTTCAATTTTCCCGGAAAAAGCTTTAACCGAGAATTGTAGAGCAAAACCATATCCCCTTCCTTGAATTCTTTCCGTATGATATGACTGTCGTGCCATTTCTTCGTTTTCTCTTTATATAACTTGGCACTCTCGTATGCATCATAACGAAGTTCATCAAGCTCTTGCAATTGTAATCTTCGCTTTTCACCGGCGTTTACCAAATCATAGTTCAGTGCTTTAATTGCCCAATATGCCTTGTGCTCAAGTTCTACGGGTAAATGACACGGCTTCTCATACACCAAACGGAAAGGTGTGGTTCCGATGGGTGTTTTGAAAGCGGTGCGATAAGCCCATAAAGCGTCATTCAACTTGATTGACCAATCCTTCCTTGAGCATGTAACTGTCTTTTCAAGGATCCACTTAAGTTCCCGGTTTGACACTTCCATTTGACCGCTAGTTTGAGGGTGATATCCGGTGCCTGTTTTATGATGGACACCATATTTCTTTAGAAGAGCCTCAAATTGACGGTGTGAGAAGTGAGAACCGCCGTCGCTTATGACCACTCTTGGTACCCCATACCTTGGAAAGATGATGTTCTTGAAGAGTTTCAGGACAACCTTTGAGTCGTTTGTTGGAGATGCTATGGCTTCTACCCATTTGGACACATAGTCCACTGCTACAAGAATATATTTGTTATTGTAGGATGATGGAAATGGTCCCATGAAATCTATGCCCCAAACATCAAAAATCTCGACCTCTAGGATGTTGTTAAGAGGCATTTCATTCCTCCTTGAGATGTTGCCGGTACGTTGGCAACGATCACAAGTAAGAACAAAATTTCGAGAATCTTTAAATAGAGTCGGCCAATAGAATCCTGATTGAAGAACCTTGGTGGCGGTTTTGAATGAACTTGCATGCCCACCATAAGGAGAAGAATGACAATGATGAAGGATGTCATTTATCTCCTCATTAGGCATACATCGCCTAATGATTCCATCTGCGCAATGTTTGAAGAGGAGGGGGTCTTCCCAAAAATAGTTTTTGATTTCGGAAAAGAATTTCTTCCTTTGTTGGTAATTCATTTCCGGGGGAATAATTTTGCAAGCCAAATAATTAACAATGTCCGCAAACCAAGGGGTATCGACATTGTTGACGGTTAGTAAATATTCATCTGGGAATGAATCGTCAATAGGGAGATTTTCTTTATCGGAGTCAATAATATTTTTGGGGAGACGAGATAAATGATCCGCTACCAAGTTTTCCGTCCCCTTCTTATCACGGATCTCCAAGTCAAACTCTTGGAGAAGAAGGATCCATCTTATGAGTCTTGGTTTGGCATCCTTCTTCGCCAATAGGTATCTTATTGCTGCGTGATCCGTGTATATAATCACTTTCGATCCCACCAAATACGACCGGAATTTGTCTATTGCAAATATCACGGCCAATAACTCTTTTTCTGTGGTGGCATAATTTACTTGTGCTTCATCTAGTGTCCGACTTGCATAATAAATGGCATGTAATTTCTTGTCGTTCCGCTGTCCCAAAACTGCTCCTACTGCATAGTCACTTGCATCGCACATAATCTCGAAAGGGAGATCCCAATCGGGTGGTTGGACAATAGGAGCGGACACCAATTCCTTTTTTAACCTGTCAAAAGCCTCAAGACAAGAATTGTCGAACAAAAATGGAGCATCTTTTAAAAGTAGATTGGTTAAAGGTTTAGAAATTTTAGAAAAATCTTTTATAAATCTCCTGTAAAAACCGGCATGGCCTAAAAAGCTTCTCACACCCTTAACATTGGTGGGTGGAGGTAATTTTTCAATGACTTCAACCTTTGCCCTATCTACTTCAATCCCTTTTTCGGACACCATGTGTCCAAGAACAATTCCTTCATTGACCATGAAATGGCATTTTTCCCAATTAAGAACAAGGTTTACCTCTTCACATCTTTGTAAAACTTTAGATAAATTTTTTAAACATTCGTCGTAGGAGGAACCATAAACTGAAAAATCGTCCATAAAGACTTCCATTATATTTTCTATAAAATCTGTAAATATTGCCATCATGCAACGTTGAAAGGTGGCGGGAGCATTACAGAGTCCAAATGGCATTCTCCTATAAGTGAAGGTACCATAAGGACAAGTAAAAGTTGTTTTTTCTTGGTCATCCGGATGTATGGGAATTTGAAAAAATCGGGAGTAACCATCTAAGTAACAAAAATGCGAATGCTTCGCTAACCTTTCAAGCATTTGGCCAATGAAAGGTAAAGGAAAATGATCTTTTCGGGTGGCTTTGTTTAATTTTCTGTAATCTATACACATTCGCCATCCCGTGACGGTCCTATTAGGGATTAATTTATCCTTATCATTTTTTATTACCGTTATTCCTCCTTTTTTAGGGACAACTTGCACGGGGCTTACCCATTAACTATCCGAGATTGGATAAATAATGCCCGCATCAAGTAACTTAAGGACTTCTTTCTTCATGACGTCTTTCATATTAGGATTTAATCTTCTTTGATGTTCTATGGAGGGTTTATGGTCCTCCTCTAAATCAATCCTATGCATACAAATCTTAGGGTGAATCCCTTGTAAATCATCAATTGTATATCCAATAGCTTTTTGATGTATTCTAAGTTCTCTTAATAACTTTTCGGTCTCAAGAGGACTTAGACTCGCGTTAATAATTACTGGATAAGTAGAATTAGGTCCAAGAAATTCATACCTTAGATTTGAAGGGAGAGGTTTTAATTCAACTTGAGGTGCCTTATATACCTCATTGTTAGAAGGCTCCGCTTTAGCTTCTAACTTTTCAAATGTAATGCTTCCTTTCTTTGCTGCAGCGTTAGCATCAAGATACATAGCATAATTTGAAGCTTCAACATCGCTATCTAAGAATTTCTCATCTACAAGACATCTTTCAAGCGGGTCTTTAGATTGAGGTTTCTCAAACTCCTTGCTTAAGGATTCCAGCATGTTAATATTGGAGCAAGGGTTCTCAAGATTGGGGTTTTTCATTAATTTTGTCAAATTAAATTCTACCTTCTCATTCTCTACGTTTAAAGAAAGGTTACCATTTCTAACATCTATAATTGCCCCAGCTGTGGCAAGGAATGGTCTACCTAATATAATAGGAATGTGATGGTCCTCTTCCATCTCAAGAACAACAAAATCAACCGGGATGATTAATTTCCCGATTTTACAAGGGACATCTTCCATAATCCCTATTGGATACTTGATTGAGCGATCCGCTAATTGTAATGATATGGTGGTGGGTTTGAGTTCCCCGACACCTATTTTCTTACTAACCGAAAGCGGAATGAGGCTTACACTAGCCCCAAGATCAAGCATAGCATTATCTACATCAAATTTCCCTATATTGCAAGGAATAGAAAAAGTGCCGGGATCTTTTAATTTGGGAGGCAATTTCCTTTGCAAAACAGCACTTACTTCTTCATTTAATGCAACTGTCTCATATTCCTCTAGTTTCCTTTTATTTGAAAGAATATCTTTTAAAAACTTAGCATAAGAGGGCATTTGTTGCAAAGCATCCGTAAAAGGGACATTGATGTAAATAGATTTTAAAACTTCTAAAAATTTTGCAAATTGTTTATCAAGTTTTGCCTTTACCAACCTTTGGGGGTAGGGTATTGGTGGGTCAAAATTTCTAGAAACTTTAGGGGATTCCGTCCCCTTTTCTACTTTTTCATTAGTCTCAACCAACGGTGGGGTTGGACTAACGTTCTCCTCATTAGATTTGATGATTTCTTTAGGAGGGGGATCTATTAGTTCTTTTCCACTCCTAAGTACTACCGCCTTAGCATAAAAAACGTGTTGTTTCTCTAGCATTTTATTATGGGCGGCTAGACTATCAAACCTATTATTCAAAACTTTAAAGTTTTCCCTAAATTCATTATTAATCTTCTCCTGATTTTTATTATTTTCGACCATATAGTCTATAAGAAGATCTAATTTAGATTTAGGGGGAGGGAAAGAATTGTTGTTGAAATTCTTGGGTACAAATCCCGGTGGTTGTGAGGAAGGTTGTGGGTTTAAAACATTATTACTTCTATAGGAAAAATTGGGGTGATTCTTCCATTCGGAATTGTATGTGTTAGAATACATACCCCCTTTTTGTCCATTAGAATTAACAAAATTGACTTGTTCACTAGAATTAGTGTCAAGCAAATCACAACTTTCGCTACTATGTGAGTTTGACCCACATAGTTCACAAATAACGTTAATGTTAGCCACGGAATTTGTATTCAAGTTATCAATCTTCTTAAAAAGCATATCAAATTTTGAAGATAGAAGAGTAACAACATCAACATTAAACTTACCTGCTGTTCCTTGCGGTTGGTCCCTTTCATTAGACCATTGGTAGTGGTTCAAGGCGATGCTCTCGATCAAGTCATATGCCTCATCCACTCCTTTGTTCATTAATGCTCCTCCCGCGGTAGCATCGATGGTCTCTCTAGTCTTGAATGTGAGACCATTGTAGAAGGTGTGCACTATCAACCACTTTTCAAGCCCGTGGTGTGGACACATCCTTAAAAGCTCCTTGAAGCGGTCCCAAGCATCATATAACGACTCATCTCCATTTTGACTGAAATTTGTTATCTTGGTCCGGATTTGAGCGGTCTTGGATGGTGGGAAGAAGCGTCCAAGAAAAGCTTCTTGAACTTGGTCCCATGTTGTTAATGAATTGTGGGGGACCGCGTTCAACCATTGTTTCGCCTTATCCCTTAGTGAGAATGGGAAAAGGCGCATCCGAATAGCTTCCGGAGTGACACCTATGATTCGGGTGGTGTCACAATATTCCAAGAAGGATTGGATGTGAAGGTGGGGATCTTCAAGTGCCGAGCCACCGAATTGGTTATTCATAACCATGTGCAAAAGTTGTGGCTTGATCTCAAAGTGGGCTGCGTCGGCATTTGGCACCATAATTGGTGTCCTAGTTCCCGGGGTACTTGGGTTAACAAACTCCCGAAGGGTTCTAGGTGGTGGCGTGGCAGGTATTCCGTCACCGTCTC
Organism: Campanula takesimana; assembly: GCA_026119855.1. Taxonomy (NCBI): domain Eukaryota; kingdom Viridiplantae; phylum Streptophyta; class Magnoliopsida; order Asterales; family Campanulaceae; genus Campanula; species Campanula takesimana. The sequence goes on from JAOWBW010000227.1 coordinate 1,581,858, forward strand.
CATTTTGGTCACCATTTTGTGCCATTTCTGCTTCTAGGAATTCTATAAATCTTCTTAACCTTTCGTGAAAGGTCCTTTCTGGCTCCGGATCAAACACTTCAAGAGGCTTCCGGGCTCTTTTCATATACTCCGAGAGTACCTAAATGAAAAAAAAATTTAAAGACACAAATTCTTTGACGGGATGTTAGATAATCAAAAATAAAACTAAAAACTAAAAACAGAAAGCAAAAGAAAATTTTTGAAAGTAAACCGTTGTCCCCTGCAACGGCGCCAAAAACTTGTTAGGTTTATTCCGCAAGTGCACGGGTGTATGTAGTATAGATAGTGCAAGAGCGAGTCGATCCCACGAGGACAACTTTACTTACAAAATATCTTTGCTTAGAATAAGAAAATAAAGAAAAGAAAATGATTGGGGGTTATAAAGTTGTTTGTCACTAAACTAGAAATGAAATTGCAATTACTATAACTTAGATAAAAACTCTTATATTTTAAGGAATCCTCGGGATTGGAACATCAACAACATATATTCATCAACTATCCATGCTCTATTTAGATTAAAGTTTCATTTTAAAACAAGGATGGTATGCTTGGCCTACACTATTTCTCACGATCAAGCAAATAGCGTTTGTATTCTCATACTAATTATGCCCTATCTCTCGATGGCCCATAATTAGTAAGAATCCATTAAGTTTTCTTTTATGAAAATCAGCATACTTTCCACTCAAGGAGCATCCCTAAGCCATTACACTACTCTCGTGAGTAATGAACTTAGTTCTGACTATATGGATCCGCTAATCAAGGTTCTCCGATCAGTACTTCCCTTGATTAACTAAGATTCATACAAATCATGGACGTCATCATGGTTGTAGGCGTTAGAGTTTGATATAGTAGAATCGTTTAAGATGAAGAGAAGAATTCCAGAGCATGACTACTTAATAAACATGAATGTTATTGAGTTTCCAACCCCAAGAAAATGGGGGATTACTCACAAGCCATATAAATAACAACAAGAATAAGATAAAGAAGAAAAGATAGAAGAAGAGATACTTATTCTGAATTGAAATGAAGATAAAAGACTTGAAAAGAACCTCTGAATATTATTGATGAAGAACTCAGAATATTGCTTAAGAAAAGTTGAATATCTTTCACAAATTCTGAGAATTTATTGATGTTTGAGAGTATAAATTTCACTATAGTAAGTTTACAATCTTTCTAGATATCTAAAACACTGATTTCTACTTCTATATATAAGCTTTGGAGGAGGGGAGGTAATCTTTCCCGGATGGGTGCTTGGAGAGGTCTTCATTTGAAAATGCACCTTTTGCTGATTCAGGGGGTGCTCGGCCGAGTCAAGGAAAAGTGCTCGGCCGAGCAAGCCTTTGAAAATAAATCTGCCTTTCTGATTCCTTATGCTCGGCCGAGTCAAGGGTACTGCTCGGCCGAGCAGACCTTGCTTTGACTGGACTTTTGACTTTTAATGGACTAGCTTATTTCCTTCCTTTTCAAGCGTTCTTCCTTCACAAAGATGATGCCTTAGCTCCCTTTTTCCTCAAGAATGTACTAAAAACCTGTTTGCATCATAAAAACATTCTCCAAGTGCATTATATCAAATAAAGAGTAGAAAATAAGTAATTTAAGTGGAATAAAAGCTAATAAACTATATTTTTAGACCTTAAATGACTATAAAATAGTCATTTATCAAACTCCCCCACACTAGAATCTTTGCTTGTCCTTGAGCAAGTTAAATGTTCAAAAAGAGAGGAGTGCAAATGACACTAGTAGAAAAACAAGAAAGGTCTTCAATGCTCCCTCAGAATATTGTTATATAATATTACCTTTATAAAATTTCTTCCTTTTAAGTTTTTCATCTCAAAGAGATTTGTAAAGAAGAAGGTAGGATGATATTGAAGTGCAAATAGAAAAGTTTGAATGTTAATATAACATGAATAAATGCCATTGAATAAGAGCATATAGAGATAACCAAATGAATTTGTGGGGCATAAGTATGAATTAAGAATTATATTCACTCTTTCAGAATGCTTTGTGAATAAATTTTTCATGCTTGAATATACATTTCTTAAACTATGATCTTTATTTTTTAACAAAGATGTCCATATGTCGTTATTCATTTTGAATCACAAAAATTGATGACAGGCGAAGGATGATAGTGGAATAAGGTTCGAGATTTGATTAGTTAGACGTGGCAATTGAGTTTCTTGCTTCTAAATTGTCACACTCTATAATGATATATTCATTTAGATATTTGAATGGACAATCAAAAGAAGAATAAATTGATTAATTAGCCTCTTAAAAGTGGGAATGGAAAGATGGATTAAAGCGAAAATTTTTGTGATTCATAAGCATAACAAGGATGAAAAACCTTTGAAAAAGAGTAGAAATGAAAGTTTTTGAGATGCATATACAAAAAAGTTTCACAAGTATGTTGTATCCAAACTTAATGCCCACAAACTCATTAATAATGTAATGCTTCTATTCAATAAGATTTAAAAGTTCATATTAATTTTGAAAATTTTCCATTTATAATCCAATACAATCCTATGTTGTTATTATCAAATTTCTTAAGAAGTAAAAGTTAGAAGGAAAAAGTTTTACATAGGCAAATGATAATAAAGATAACATTCTTATCAACGGGAGCATTGGCTAAATTTTTTAATTTTTTTTTTTTTTTTTTTTTTTTTTTGAAAAATCGGGAACATTGCCCTTACATTTTCTTTGAAAAGAAAAACATAGAAAGAAGAAAAAGAAATTTAGAAAGAAAAGAAATAAAAAAAAAAAAAAGAAGATAGATACTACCCCCCCCCCCCACACTTAAATGAAACATTGTCCCTAATGTTTGAAAAGTAGGAATGAAAATTGGGACAAGAATAATTTAAAGGAGAGGGAGAAAGAGGTACCGACTAGAATGGTGGCGGTGGTGGCGGTGGTTGCTGATTTGGAGGCCTGAAATTCATCCAATAGAGATGGTTGATACTACCCCTATAGGGTCACCAACCATATAATGCTTTAGTCTTTGCCCGTTGACCTTAAATTCACCTTTTTGCTCGTTCCAAATATTGATGGCTCCGTAAGGATATACTCTCCGGACTTGGAACGGACCTGACCACCTAGACTTCAATTTTCCCGGAAAAAGCTTTAACCGAGAATTGTAGAGCAAAACCATATCCCCTTCCTTGAATTCTTTCCGTATGATATGACTGTCGTGCCATTTCTTCGTTTTCTCTTTATATAACTTGGCACTCTCGTATGCATCATAACGAAGTTCATCAAGCTCTTGCAATTGTAATCTTCGCTTTTCACCGGCGTTTACCAAATCATAGTTCAGTGCTTTAATTGCCCAATATGCCTTGTGCTCAAGTTCTACGGGTAAATGACACGGCTTCCCATACACCAAACGGAAAGGTGTGGTTCCGATGGGTGTTTTGAAAGCGGTGCGATAAGCCCATAAAGCGTCATTCAACTTGATTGACCAATCCTTCCTTGAGCATGTAACTGTCTTTTCAAGGATCCACTTAAGTTCCCGGTTTGACACTTCCATTTGACCGCTAGTTTGAGGGTGATATCCGGTGCCTGTTTTATGATGGACACCATATTTCTTTAGAAGAGCCTCAAATTGACGGTGTGAGAAGTGAGAACCGCCGTCGCTTATGACCACTCTTGGTACCCCAAACCTTGGAAAGATGATGTTCTTGAAGAGTTTCATGACAACCTTTGAGTCATTTGTTGGAGATGCTATGGCTTCTACCCATTTGGACACATAGTCCACTGCTACAAGAATATATTTGTTATTGTAGGATGATGGAAATGGTCCCATGAAATCTATGCCCCAAACATCAAAAATCTCGACCTCTAGGATGTTGTTAAGAGGCATTTCATTCCTCCTTGAGATGTTGCCGGTACGTTGGCAACGATCACAAGTAAGAACAAAATTTCGAGAATCTTTAAATAGAGTCGGCCAATAGAATCCTGATTGAAGAACCTTGGTGGCGGTTTTGAATGAACTTGCATGCCCACCATAAGGAGAAGAATGACAATGATGAAGGATGTCATTTATCTCCTCATTAGGCACACATCGCCTAATGATTCCATCTGCGCAATGTTTGAAGAGGAGGGGGTCTTCCCAAAAATAGTTTTTGATTTCGGAAAAGAATTTCTTCCTTTGTTGGTAATTCATTTCCGGGGGAATAATTTTGCAAGCCAAATAATTAACAATGTCCGCAAACCAAGGGGTATCGAAATTGTTGACGGTTAGTAAATATTCATCTGGGAATGAATCGTCAATAGGGAGATTTTCTTTATCGGAGTCAATAATATTTTTGGGGAGACGAGATAAATGATCCGCTACCAAGTTTTCCGTCCCCTTCTTATCACGGATCTCCAAGTCAAACTCTTGGAGAAGAAGGATCCATCTTATGAGTCTTGGTTTGGCATCCTTCTTCGCCAATAGGTATCTTATTGCTACGTGATCCGTGTATATAATCACTTTCGATCCCACCAAATACGACCGGAATTTGTCTATTGCAAATACCACGGCCAATAACTCTTTTTCTGTGGTGGCATAATTTACTTGTGCTTCATCTAGTGTCCGACTTGCATAATAAATGGCATGTAATTTCTTGTCCTTCCGCTGTCCCAAAACTGCTCCTACTGCATAGTCACTTGCATCGCACATAATCTCGAAAGGGAGATCCCAATCGGGTGGTTGGACAATAGGAGCGGACACCAATTCCTTTTTTAACCTGTCAAAAGCCTCAAGACAAGAATTGTCGAACAAAAATGGAGCATCTTTTAAAAGTAGATTGGTTAAAGGTTTAGAAATTTTAGAAAAATCTTTTATAAATCTCCTGTAAAAACCGGCATGGCCTAAAAAGCTTCTCACACCTTTAACATTGGTGGGTGGAGGTAATTTTTCAATGACTTCAACCTTTGCCCTATCTACTTCAATCCCTTTTTCGGACACCATGTGTCCAAGAACAATTCATTCATTGACCATGAAATGGCATTTTTCCCAATTAAGAACAAGGTTTACCTCTTCACATCTTTGTAAAAATTTAGATAAATTTTTTAAACATTCGTCGTAGGAGGAACCATAAACTGAAAAATCGTTCATAAAGACTTCCATTATATTTTCTATAAAATCTGAAAATATTGCCATCATGCAACGTTGAAAGGTGGCGGGAGCATTACAGAGTCCAAATGGCATTCTCCTATAAGTGAAGGTACCATAAGGACAAGTAAAAGTTGTTTTTTCTTGGTCATCCGGATGTATGGGAATTTGAAAAAATCCGGAGTAACCATCTAAGTAACAAAAATGCGAATGCTTCGCTAACCTTTCAAGCATTTGGCCAATGAAAGGTAAAGGAAAATGATCTTTTCGGGTGGCTTTGTTTAATTTTCTGTAATCTATACACATTCGCCATCCCGTGACGGTCCTAGTAGGGATTAATTTATCCTTATCATTTTTTATTACCGTTATTCCTCCTTTTTTAGGGACAACTTGCACGGGGCTTACCCATTTACTATCCGAGATTGGATAAATAATGCCCGCATCAAGTAACTTAAGGACTTCTTTCTTCATGACCTCTTTCATATTAGGATTTAATCTTCTTTGATGTTCTATGGAGGGTTTATGGTCCTCCTCTAAATCAATCCTATGCATACAAATCTTAGGGTGAATCCCTTGTAAATCATCAATTGTATATCCAATAGCTTTTTGATGTATTCTAAGTTCTCTTAATAACTTTTCGGTCTCAAGAGGACTTAGACTCGCGTTAATAATTACTGGATAAGTAGAATTAGGTCCAAGAAATTCATACCTTAGATTTGAAGGGAGAGGTTTTAATTCAACTTGAGGTGCCTTATATACCTCATTGTTAGAAGGCTCCGCTTTAGCTTCTAACTTTTCAAATGTAATGCTTCCTTTCTTTGCTGCAGCGTTAGCATCAAGATACATAGCATAATTTGAAGCTTCAACATCGCTATCTAAGAATTTCTCATCTACAAGACATCTTTCAAGCGGGTCTTTAGATTGAGGTTTCTCAAACTCCTTGCTTAAGGATTCCAGCATGTTAATATTGGAGCAAGGGTTCTCAAGATTGGGGTTTTTCATTAATTTTGTCAAATTAAATTCTACCTTCTCATTCTCTACGTTTAAAGAAAGGTTACCATTTCTAACATCTATAATTGCCCCAGCTGTGGCAAGGAATGGTCTACCTAATATAATAGGAATGTGATGGTCCTCTTCCATCTCAAGAACAACAAAATCAACCGGGATGATTAATTTCCCGATTTTACAAGGGACATCTTCCATAATCCCTATTGGATACTTGATTGAGCGATCCGCTAATTGTAATGATACGGTGGTGGGTTTGAGTTCCCCGACACCTATTTTCTTACTAACCGAAAGCGGAATGAGGCTTACACTAGCCCCAAGATCAAGCATAGCATTATCTACATCAAATTTCCCTATATTGCAAGGAATAGAAAAAGTGCCGGGATCTTTTAATTTGGGAGGCAATTTCCTTTGCAAAACAGCACTTACTTCTTCATTTAATGCAACTGTCTCATATTCCTCTAGTTTCCTTTTATTTGAAAGAATATCTTTTAAAAACTTAGCATAAGAGGGCATTTGTTGCAAAGCATTCGTAAAAGGGACATTGATGTAAATAGATTTTAAAACTTCTAAAAATTTTGCAAATTGTTTATCAAGTTTTGCCTTTACCAACCTTTGGGGGTAGGGTATTGGTGGGTCAAAATTTCTAGAAACTTTAGGGGATTCCGTCCCCTTTTCTACTTTTTCATTAGTCTCAACCAACGGTGGGGTTGGACTAACGTTCTCCTCATTAGATTTGATGATTTCTTTAGGAGGGGGATCTATTAGTTCTTTTCCACTCCTAAGTACTACCGCCTTAGCATAAAAAACGTGTTGTTTCTCTAGCATTTTATTATGGGCGGCTAGACTATCAAACCTATTATTCAAAACTTTAAAGTTTTCCCTAAATTCATTATTAATCTTCTCCTGATTTTTATTATTTTCGACCATATAGTCTATAAGAAGATCTAATTTAGATTTAGGGGGAGGGAAAGAATTGTTGTTGAAATTCTTGGGTACAAATCCCGGTGGTTGTGAGGAAGGTTGTGGGTTTAAAACATTATTACTTCTATAGGAAAAATTGGGGTGATTCTTCCATTCGGAATTGTATGTGTTAGAATACATACCCCCTTTTTGTCCATTAGAATTAACAAAATTGACTTGTTCACTAGAATTAGTGTCAAGCAAATCACAACTTTCGCTACTATGTGAGTTTGACCCACATAGTTCACAAATAACGTTAATGTTAGCCACGGAATTTGTATTCAAGTTATCAATCTTCTTAAAAAGCATATCAAATTTTGAAGATAGAAGAGTAACAACATCAACATTAAACTTACCTGCTGTTCCTTGCGGTTGGTCCCTTTCATTAGACCATTGGTAGTGGTTCAAGGCGATGCTCTCGATCAAGTCATATGCCTCATCCACTCCTTTGTTCATTAATGCTCCTCCTGCGGTAGCATCGATGGTCTCTCTAGTCTTGAATGTGAGACCATTGTAGAAGGTGTGCACTATCAACCACTTTTCAAGCCCGTGGTGTGGACACATCCTTAAAAGCTCCTTGAAGCGGTCCCAAGCATCATATAACGACTCATCTCCATTTTGACTGAAATTTGTTATCTTGGTCCGGATTTGAGCGGTCTTGGATGGTGGGAAGAAGCGTCCAAGAAAAGCTTCTTGAACTTGGTCCCATGTTGTTAATGAATTGTGGGGGACCGCGTTCAACCATTGTTTCGCCTTATCCCTTAGTGAGAATGGGAAAAGGCGCATCCGAATAGCTTCCGGAGTGACACCTATGATTCGGGTGGTGTCACAATATTCCAAGAAGGATTGGATGTGAAGGTGGGGATCTTCAAGTGCCGAGCCACCGAATTGGTTATTCATAACCATGTGCAAAAGTTGTGGCTTGATCTCAAAGTGGGCTGCGTCGGCATTTGGCACCATAATTGGTGTCCTAGTTCCCGGGGTACTTGGGTTAACAAACTCCCGAAGGGTTCTAGGTGGTGGCGTGGCAGGTATTCCGTCACCGTCTCCATTTTGGTCACCATTTTGTGCCATTTCTGCTTCTAGGAATTCTATAAATCTTCTTAACCTTTCGTGAAAGGTCCTTTCTGGCTCCGGATCAAACACTTCAAGAGGCTTCCGGGCTCTTTTCATATACTCCGAGAGTACCTAAATGAAAAAAAAATTTAAAGACACAAATTCTTTGACGGGATGTTAGATAATCAAAAATAAAACTAAAAACTAAAAACAGAAAGCAAAAGAAAATTTTTGAAAGTAAACCGTTGTCCCCTGCAACGGCGCCAAAAACTTGTTAGGTTTATTCCGCAAGTGCACGGGTGTATGTAGTATAGATAGTGCAAGAGCGAGTCGATCCCACGAGGACAACTTTACTTACAAAATATCTTTGCTTAGAATAAGAAAATAAAGAAAAGAAAATGATTGGGGGTTATAAAGTTGTTTGTCACTAAACTAGAAATGAAATTGCAATTACTATAACTTAGATAAAAACTCTTATATTTTAAGGAATCCTCGGGATTGGAACATCAACAACATATATTCATCAACTATCCATGCTCTATTTAGATTAAAGTTTCATTTTAAAACAAGGATGGTATGCTTGGCCTACACTATTTCTCACGATCAAGCAAATAGCGTTTGTATTCTCATACTAATTATGCCCTATCTCTCGATGGCCCATAATTAGTAAGAATCCATTAAGTTTTCTTTTATGAAAATCAGCATACTTTCCACTCAAGGAGCATCCCTAAGCCATTACACTACTCTCGTGAGTAATGAACTTAGTTCTGACTATATGGATCCGCTAATCAAGGTTCTCCGATCAGTACTTCCCTTGATTAACTAAGATTCATACAAATCATGGACGTCATCATGGTTGTAGGCGTTAGAGTTTGATATAGTAGAATCGTTTAAGATGAAGAGAAGAATTCCAGAGCATGACTACTTAATAAACATGAATGTTATTGAGTTTCCAACCCCAAGAAAATGGGGGATTACTCACAAGCCATATAAATAACAACAAGAATAAGATAAAGAAGAAAAGATAGAAGAAGAGATACTTATTCTGAATTGAAATGAAGATAAAAGACTTGAAAAGAACCTCTGAATATTATTGATGAAGAACTCAGAATATTGCTTAAGAAAAGTTGAATATCTTTCACAAATTCTGAGAATTTATTGATGTTTGAGAGTATAAATTTCACTATAGTAAGTTTACAATCTTTCTAGATATCTAAAACACTGATTTCTACTTCTATATATAAGCTTTGGAGGAGGGGAGGTAATCTTTCCCGGATGGGTGCTTGGAGAGGTCTTCATTTGAAAATGCACCTTTTGCTGATTCAGGGGGTGCTCGGCCGAGTCAAGGAAAAGTGCTCGGCCGAGCAAGCCTTTGAAAATAAATCTGCCTTTCTGATTCCTTATGCTCGGCCGAGTCAAGGGTACTGCTCGGCCGAGCAGACCTTGCTTTGACTGGACTTTTGACTTTTAATGGACTAGCTTATTTCCTTCCTTTTCAAGCGTTCTTCCTTCACAAAGATGATGCCTTAGCTCCCTTTTTCCTCAAGAATGTACTAAAAACCTGTTTGCATCATAAAAACATTCTCCAAGTGCATTATATCAAATAAAGAGTAGAAAATAAGTAATTTAAGTGGAATAAAAGCTAATAAACTATATTTTTAGACCTTAAATGACTATAAAATAGTCATTTATCAAACTCCCCCACACTAGAATCTTTGCTTGTCCTTGAGCAAGTTAAATGTTCAAAAAGAGAGGAGTGCAAATGACACTAGTAGAAAAACAAGAAAGGTCTTCAATGCTCCCTCAGAATATTGTTATATAATATTACCTTTATAAAATTTCTTCCTTTTAAGTTTTTCATCTCAAAGAGATTTGTAAAGAAGAAGGTAGGATGATATTGAAGTGCAAATAGAAAAGTTTGAATGTTAATATAACATGAATAAATGCCATTGAATAAGAGCATATAGAGATAACCAAATGAATTTGTGGGGCATAAGTATGAATTAAGAATTATATTCACTCTTTCAGAATGCTTTGTGAATAAATTTTTCATGCTTGAATATACATTTCTTAAACTATGATCTTTATTTTTTAACAAAGATGTCCATATGTCGTTATTCATTTTGAATCACAAAAATTGATGACAGGCGAAGGATGATAGTGGAATAAGGTTCGAGATTTGATTAGTTAGACGTGGCAATTGAGTTTCTTGCTTCTAAATTGTCACACTCTATAATGATATATTCATTTAGATATTTGAATGGACAATCAAAAGAAGAATAAATTGATTAATTAGCCTCTTAAAAGTGGGAATGGAAAGATGGATTAAAGCGAAAATTTTTGTGATTCATAAGCATAACAAGGATGAAAAACCTTTGAAAAAGAGTAGAAATGAAAGTTTTTGAGATGCATATACAAAAAAGTTTCACAAGTATGTTGTATCCAAACTTAATGCCCACAAACTCATTAATAATGTAATGCTTCTATTCAATAAGATTTAAAAGTTCATATTAATTTTGAAAATTTTCCATTTATAATCCAATACAATCCTATGTTGTTATTATCAAATTTCTTAAGAAGTAAAAGTTAGAAGGAAAAAGTTTTACATAGGCAAATGATAATAAAGATAACATTCTTATCAACGGGAGCATTGGCTAAATTTTTTAATTTTTTTTTTTTTTTTTTTTTTTTTGAAAAATCGGGAACATTGCCCTTACATTTTCTTTGAAAAGAAAAACATAGAAAGAAGAAAAAGAAATTTAGAAAGAAAAGAAATAAAAAAAAAAAAAGAAGATAGATACTACCCCCCCCCCCCCCACACTTAAATGAAACATTGTCCCTAATGTTTGAAAAGTAGGAATGAAAATTGGGACAAGAATAATTTAAAGGAGAGGGAGAAAGAGGTACCGACTAGAATGGTGGCGGTGGTGGCGGTGGTTGCTGATTTGGAGGCCTGAAATTCATCCAATAGAGATGGTTGATACTACCCCTATAGGGTCACCAACCATATAATGCTTTAGTCTTTGCCCGTTGACCTTAAATTCACCTTTTTGCTCGTTCCAAATATTGATGGCTCCGTAAGGATATACTCTCCGGACTTGGAACGGACCTGACCACCTAGACTTCAATTTTCCCGGAAAAAGCTTTAACCGAGAATTGTAGAGCAAAACCATATCCCCTTCCTTGAATTCTTTCCGTATGATATGACTGTCGTGCCATTTCTTCGTTTTCTCTTTATATAACTTGGCACTCTCGTATGCATCATAACGAAGTTCATCAAGCTCTTGCAATTGTAATCTTCGCTTTTCACCGGCGTTTACCAAATCATAGTTCAGTGCTTTAATTGCCCAATATGCCTTGTGCTCAAGTTCTACGGGTAAATGACACGGCTTCCCATACACCAAACGGAAAGGTGTGGTTCCGATGGGTGTTTTGAAAGCGGTGCGATAAGCCCATAAAGCGTCATTCAACTTGATTGACCAATCCTTCCTTGAGCATGTAACTGTCTTTTCAAGGATCCACTTAAGTTCCCGGTTTGACACTTCCATTTGACCGCTAGTTTGAGGGTGATATCCGGTGCCTGTTTTATGATGGACACCATATTTCTTTAGAAGAGCCTCAAATTGACGGTGTGAGAAGTGAGAACCGCCGTCGCTTATGACCACTCTTGGTACCCCAAACCTTGGAAAGATGATGTTCTTGAAGAGTTTCATGACAACCTTTGAGTCATTTGTTGGAGATGCTATGGCTTCTACCCATTTGGACACATAGTCCACTGCTACAAGAATATATTTGTTATTGTAGGATGATGGAAATGGTCCCATGAAATCTATGCCCCAAACATCAAAAATCTCGACCTCTAGGATGTTGTTAAGAGGCATTTCATTCCTCCTTGAGATGTTGCCGGTACGTTGGCAACGATCACAAGTAAGAACAAAATTTCGAGAATCTTTAAATAGAGTCGGCCAATAGAATCCTGATTGAAGAACCTTGGTGGCGGTTTTGAATGAACTTGCATGCCCACCATAAGGAGAAGAATGACAATGATGAAGGATGTCATTTATCTCCTCATTAGGCACACATCGCCTAATGATTCCATCTGCGCAATGTTTGAAGAGGAGGGGGTCTTCCCAAAAATAGTTTTTGATTTCGGAAAAGAATTTCTTCCTTTGTTGGTAATTCATTTCCGGGGGAATAATTTTGCAAGCCAAATAATTAACAATGTCCGCAAACCAAGGGGTATCGAAATTGTTGACGGTTAGTAAATATTCATCTGGGAATGAATCGTCAATAGGGAGATTTTCTTTATCGGAGTCAATAATATTTTTGGGGAGACGAGATAAATGATCCGCTACCAAGTTTTCCGTCCCCTTCTTATCACGGATCTCCAAGTCAAACTCTTGGAGAAGAAGGATCCATCTTATGAGTCTTGGTTTGGCATCCTTCTTCGCCAATAGGTATCTTATTGCTACGTGATCCGTGTATATAATCACTTTCGATCCCACCAAATACGACCGGAATTTGTCTATTGCAAATACCACGGCCAATAACTCTTTTTCTGTGGTGGCATAATTTACTTGTGCTTCATCTAGTGTCCGACTTGCATAATAAATGGCATGTAATTTCTTGTCCTTCCGCTGTCCCAAAACTGCTCCTACTGCATAGTCACTTGCATCGCACATAATCTCGAAAGGGAGATCCCAATCGGGTGGTTGGACAATAGGAGCGGACACCAATTCCTTTTTTAACCTGTCAAAAGCCTCAAGACAAGAATTGTCGAACAAAAATGGAGCATCTTTTAAAAGTAGATTGGTTAAAGGTTTAGAAATTTTAGAAAAATCTTTTATAAATCTCCTGTAAAAACCGGCATGGCCTAAAAAGCTTCTCACACCTTTAACATTGGTGGGTGGAGGTAATTTTTCAATGACTTCAACCTTTGCCCTATCTACTTCAATCCCTTTTTCGGACACCATGTGTCCAAGAACAATTCATTCATTGACCATGAAATGGCATTTTTCCCAATTAAGAACAAGGTTTACCTCTTCACATCTTTGTAAAAATTTAGATAAATTTTTTAAACATTCGTCGTAGGAGGAACCATAAACTGAAAAATCGTTCATAAAGACTTCCATTATATTTTCTATAAAATCTGAAAATATTGCCATCATGCAACGTTGAAAGGTGGCGGGAGCATTACAGAGTCCAAATGGCATTCTCCTATAAGTGAAGGTACCATAAGGACAAGTAAAAGTTGTTTTTTCTTGGTCATCCGGATGTATGGGAATTTGAAAAAATCCGGAGTAACCATCTAAGTAACAAAAATGCGAATGCTTCGCTAACCTTTCAAGCATTTGGCCAATGAAAGGTAAAGGAAAATGATCTTTTCGGGTGGCTTTGTTTAATTTTCTGTAATCTATACACATTCGCCATCCCGTGACGGTCCTAGTAGGGATTAATTTATCCTTATCATTTTTTATTACCGTTATTCCTCCTTTTTTAGGGACAACTTGCACGGGGCTTACCCATTTACTATCCGAGATTGGATAAATAATGCCCGCATCAAGTAACTTAAGGACTTCTTTCTTCATGACCTCTTTCATATTAGGATTTAATCTTCTTTGATGTTCTATGGAGGGTTTATGGTCCTCCTCTAAATCAATCCTATGCATACAAATCTTAGGGTGAATCCCTTGTAAATCATCAATTGTATATCCAATAGCTTTTTGATGTATTCTAAGTTCTCTTAATAACTTTTCGGTCTCAAGAGGACTTAGACTCGCGTTAATAATTACTGGATAAGTAGAATTAGGTCCAAGAAATTCATACCTTAGATTTGAAGGGAGAGGTTTTAATTCAACTTGAGGTGCCTTATATACCTCATTGTTAGAAGGCTCCGCTTTAGCTTCTAACTTTTCAAATGTAATGCTTCCTTTCTTTGCTGCAGCGTTAGCATCAAGATACATAGCATAATTTGAAGCTTCAACATCGCTATCTAAGAATTTCTCATCTACAAGACATCTTTCAAGCGGGTCTTTAGATTGAGGTTTCTCAAACTCCTTGCTTAAGGATTCCAGCATGTTAATATTGGAGCAAGGGTTCTCAAGATTGGGGTTTTTCATTAATTTTGTCAAATTAAATTCTACCTTCTCATTCTCTACGTTTAAAGAAAGGTTACCATTTCTAACATCTATAATTGCCCCAGCTGTGGCAAGGAATGGTCTACCTAATATAATAGGAATGTGATGGTCCTCTTCCATCTCAAGAACAACAAAATCAACCGGGATGATTAATTTCCCGATTTTACAAGGGACATCTTCCATAATCCCTATTGGATACTTGATTGAGCGATCCGCTAATTGTAATGATACGGTGGTGGGTTTGAGTTCCCCGACACCTATTTTCTTACTAACCGAAAGCGGAATGAGGCTTACACTAGCCCCAAGATCAAGCATAGCATTATCTACATCAAATTTCCCTATATTGCAAGGAATAGAAAAAGTGCCGGGATCTTTTAATTTGGGAGGCAATTTCCTTTGCAAAACAGCACTTACTTCTTCATTTAATGCAACTGTCTCATATTCCTCTAGTTTCCTTTTATTTGAAAGAATATCTTTTAAAAACTTAGCATAAGAGGGCATTTGTTGCAAAGCATTCGTAAAAGGGACATTGATGTAAATAGATTTTAAAACTTCTAAAAATTTTGCAAATTGTTTATCAAGTTTTGCCTTTACCAACCTTTGGGGGTAGGGTATTGGTGGGTCAAAATTTCTAGAAACTTTAGGGGATTCCGTCCCCTTTTCTACTTTTTCATTAGTCTCAACCAACGGTGGGGTTGGACTAACGTTCTCCTCATTAGATTTGATGATTTCTTTAGGAGGGGGATCTATTAGTTCTTTTCCACTCCTAAGTACTACCGCCTTAGCATAAAAAACGTGTTGTTTCTCTAGCATTTTATTATGGGCGGCTAGACTATCAAACCTATTATTCAAAACTTTAAAGTTTTCCCTAAATTCATTATTAATCTTCTCCTGATTTTTATTATTTTCGACCATATAGTCTATAAGAAGATCTAATTTAGATTTAGGGGGAGGGAAAGAATTGTTGTTGAAATTCTTGGGTACAAATCCCGGTGGTTGTGAGGAAGGTTGTGGGTTTAAAACATTATTACTTCTATAGGAAAAATTGGGGTGATTCTTCCATTCGGAATTGTATGTGTTAGAATACATACCCCCTTTTTGTCCATTAGAATTAACAAAATTGACTTGTTCACTAGAATTAGTGTCAAGCAAATCACAACTTTCGCTACTATGTGAGTTTGACCCACATAGTTCACAAATAACGTTAATGTTAGCCACGGAATTTGTATTCAAGTTATCAATCTTCTTAAAAAGCATATCAAATTTTGAAGATAGAAGAGTAACAACATCAACATTAAACTTACCTGCTGTTCCTTGCGGTTGGTCCCTTTCATTAGACCATTGGTAGCGGTTCAAGGCGATGCTCTCGATCAAGTCATATGCCTCATCCACTCCTTTGTTCATTAATGCTCCTCCCGCGGCAGCATCGATGGTCTCTCTAGTCTTGAATGTGAGACCATTGTAGAAGGTGTGCACTATCAACCACTTTTCAAGCCCGTGGTGTGGACACATCCTTAAAAGCTCCTTGAAGCGCTCCCAAGCATCATATAACGACTCATCTCCATTTTGACTGAAATTTGTTATCTTGGTCCGGATTTGAGCGGTCTTGGATGGTGGGAAGAAGCGTCCAAGAAAAGCTTCTTGAACTTGGTCCCATGTTGTTAATGAATTGTGGGGGACCGCGTTCAACCATTGTTTCGCCTTATCCCTTAGTGAGAATGGGAAAAGGCGCATCCGAATAGCTTCCGGAGTGACACCTATGATTCGGGTGGTGTCACAATATTCCAAGAAGGATTGGATGTGAAGGTGGGGATCTTCAAGTGCCGAGCCACCGAATTGGTTATTCATAACCATGTGCAAAAGTTGTGGCTTGATCTCAAAGTGGGCTGCGTCGGCATTTGGCACCATAATTGGTGTCCTAGTTCCTGGGGTACTTGGGTTAACAAACTCCCGAAGGGTTCTAGGTGGTGGCGTGGCAGGTATTCCGTCACCGTCTCCATTTTGGTCACCATTTTGTGCCATTTCTGCTTCTAGGAATTCTATAAATCTTCTTAACCTTTCGTGAAAGGTCCTTTCTGGCTCCGGATCAAACACTTCAAGAGGCTTCCGGGCTCTTTTCATATACTCCGAGAGTACCTAAATGAAAAAAACATTTAAAGACACAAATTCTTTGACGGGATGTTAGATAATCAAAAATAAAACTAAAAACTAAAAACAGAAAGCAAAAGAAATTTTTTGAAAGTAAACCGTTGTCCCCTGCAACGGCGCCAAAAACTTGTTAGGTTTATTCCGCAAGTGCACGGGTGTATGTAGTATAGATAGTGCAAGAGCGAGTCGATCCCACGAGGACAACTTTACTTACAAAATATCTTTGCTTAGAATAAGAAAATAAAGAAAAGAAAATGATTGGGGGTTATAAAGTTGTTTGTCACTAAACTAGAAATGAAATTGCAATTACTATAACTTAGATAAAAACTCTTATATTTTAAGGAATCCTCGGGATTGGAACATCAACAACATATATTCATCAACTATCCATGCTCTATTTAGATTAAAGTTTCATTTTAAAACAAGGATGGTATGCTTGGCCTACACTATTTCTCACGATCAAGCAAATAGCGTTTGTATTCTCATACTAATTATGCCCTATCTCTCGATGGCCCATAATTAGTAAGAATCCATTAAGTTTTCTTTTATGAAAATCAGCATACTTTCCACTCAAGGAGCATCCCTAAGCCATTACACTACTCTCGTGAGTAATGAACTTAGTTCTGACTATATGGATCCGCTAATCAAGGTTCTCCGATCAGTACTTCCCTTGATTAACTAAGATTCATACAAATCATGGACGTCATCATGGTTGTAGGCGTTAGAGTTTGATATAGTAGAATCGTTTAAGATGAAGAGAAGAATTCCAGAGCATGACTACTTAATAAACATGAATGTTATTGAGTTTCCAACCCCAAGAAAATGGGGGATTACTCACAAGCCATATAAATAACAACAAGAATAAGATAAAGAAGAAAAGATAGAAGAAGAGATACTTATTCTGAATTGAAATGAAGATAAAAGACTTGAAAAGAACCTCTGAATATTATTGATGAAGAACTCAGAATATTGCTTAAGAAAAGTTGAATATCTTTCACAAATTCTGAGAATTTATTGATGTTTGAGAGTATAAATTTCACTATAGTAAGTTTACAATCTTTCTAGATATCTAAAACACTGATTTCTACTTCTATATATAAGCTTTGGAGGAGGGGAGGCAATCTTTCCCGGATGGGTGCTTGGAGAGGTCTTCATTTGAAAAGGCACCTTTTGCTGATTCAGGGGGTGCTCAGCCGAGTCAAGGAAAAGTGCTCGGCCGAGCAAGCCTTTGAAAATAAATCTGCCTTTCTGATTCCTTATGCTCGGCCGAGTCAAGGGTACTGCTCGGCCGAGCAGACCTTGCTTTGACTGGACTTTTGACTTTTAATGGACTAGCTTATTTCTTTCTTTTCCAAGCGTTCTTCCTTCACAAAGATGATGCCTTAGCTCCCTTTTTCCTCAAGAATGTACTAAAAACCTGTTTGCATCATAAAAACATTCTCCAAGTGCATTATATCAAATAAAGAGTAGAAAATAAGTAATTTAAGTGGAATAAAAGCTAATAAACTATATTTTTAGACCTTAAATGACTATAAAATAGTCATTTATCACTAGGATAAGACAACTCAACTCCAAACAAGTCCAAGACATTACAATAATTAATGGACAAAAATCTAACTTCACACAAAATAAGCTTTCTCAACGAAACATTCACATACATTGACTACCCATGTTCTAAACGAGGTCAAACCACACAAATAGCGCTTTAAACAAAGTCAACCAAGTCAAAATCAGTCCAAATTTACAACGTTTTCGGACAAAACATGACTTAACATAAAAATTGCTTTCAACAAAACCACCAAAAGTAACCCCTTGCCCATCTACAAATAGTTTCAATTCACAAATACTCAATCAATCTGAGTCAAATCGGTCAATTAACACATCCAAACCCCAAACCTTGGGTAAAATACAAATAAATCCCTCACAATCCATTTAAACCCCAAACTTTGGGGAATTTACAATCAAAATCCTTACATTTAACAATAATTTATTTAACCCCAAACATTGGGTAATTAACAATCAAACATTCTCATTCAAAGCAATTTACAATCAAATCCTCTATGTTTTACATCAACATACTTAAACCCAAACTTGGGTTATTTACAATCAAAACGATCAACATAAAAGTCACTCAAAAACTTTGGGTAATTTACGACCAAATCCTGTTGGTAGTGGTGCCCTAGGCACGTTTAATAAACGTTGTAATTGTTATCATTTTTTTCATATCAATAAAGAGATGCTTTGATTATTATTGTTGTTCATGTTTACTTATAATAATCCCCGTCCCTAGTGCTTGTTAAGCACTAGTATAAAGGCTAAATGATCATGGGATGATCATGTTAGATTTATGGGTACTTGTTTGGAACAAGGTACTGGACTTGACCCGCTGCATGAGATTTATGTCATGGTCTATGTCGTACATATATCTCATATTAGTTATGTCATTTGAATCCTTAGACATGAAGTTATTATAGTCTTCCACTTGATGAACATTGTGTTTGACATATTCAAACGCTACCTTAACACGGTAGTTATAAAGGGTATGATTGGCATAATCGGATTCCCGTTGGGAAGAATAATAAGCTAAATGGATTTGTCCCTCCACGGAGAGATGTCAAGCTTGGGCCCCTCGAAGGAATGATGTTGATGAAATGTTCGGCCGGACTCAAATGGATTGATTGGATCAATAGCATTTGAATTATCAACATATTCGGAATCGAGAAAGTATTGAACAAAACAAGTTGACTGTTTGACCATGACTTGTGTTCAATGACATTGTGGACAAAGGAATTGTGACATATTCTAAAGGAATGCGAAATTGTATCTAGTTACACTATTTGGATAGGTATGACGGTTTGCTAGAACCTAATCATATCTTATGGGTTCATGTTTGAGCCCATTGCCAACTTAGTGTAATCCTAGAGGGTCACACACAAATAGAACGAATCATAAAGGACTAAATTGGAATTATGGAAAAATGTCAGGTTTTGGCTCTGGCACGGTCGTGCGCCTTAAAATGGCACGGCCGTGCCATAAATCCAAATCAAGGCAAATCTGTCGACATGTTTGGCACGACCGTGCCAAAAAGTCAAGCACGACCGTGCCGAAATTGGTCGACTGGGGGAAATCACGCGGACCTGATGGCACGACCGTGCCAGTTTATAGGGCACGACCGTGCCAGTCAAGTCGGCCAGAATTCCTTGTTGCCTAATTTGGTGACGGGATTTAGGATTCCTAAGTCCTTAAGGGTTAAGGATTGGGACCTATTTAAAGATCCTTTCAGCAGCCATTAGACATATGATTGTGAGTGCCTCCATAAGGTTTTGAGAGGTTATTTTTCTTGTTCTAAGATCCCAAAAGTGAAGAACAAGAATATTCATAATTCCATATAGTTCTTGCAATTGTGAAAGTGTGTTTCATAATTTGGTCTAGCAACCAAGATCAAGAAGTTACTTGATATTCGTTCGTGGTGTGGATACCGCTAGAGGGTGAAGCTCATCATCTTCAAGGTTCGCGTTCTTGATCAAGTTTCAAAATCTCCACCAAGTTCAAAAGCTAGAAATTCATAGCCATCAAGGGTTAGTTATTCCTCTATTCATCTTGTTGTATTTGATTTAATCATATGAACGGATCCATGGCTTTGGGTTTCTTAAAATTTTAATTGCTAATTTCCGCTGCGCATGTTAGATCGAAACCCAACAAATCCTCCGTATTCAACATTAATACATTTATACCCCAAACATTGGGTAACTTACAATCAAGTCCCTCATTCAAAATAACTTACAATCAAGTCCTTCATTCAAAATAACTTACAATCAAGCCTCTCATTCAAAATAACTTACAATCAAGTCCCTTATTCAAAATAACTTACAATCAAACCTTCTCATTCAAAACGATTTACAATTAAATCCTATACATCTAACATTAACACACTTAAACCCCAAACTTTGAGTAAATCACAACTAAACCTCCACATTCAAATACTAATTCACTTAAAACCCCAAACTTTGGGTAATTAACAAACAAATCAACGATAAAACCCCGAACATTGGGAAAATTCACATCCAAAATCTCTCTAACATCAAACAAATCAATGCTCAAACCTTATACTATAGGTAATTACACTCAAACTCCTCCATTAACAATAGTCAATGCTTAAAACCTAAACAATAGGTATTTTACATCAACAATCTCCAAACTTCACACACTCTCTACTTTGATCCCTCTAACTTACGATCACTCACACATGCTTTCCTCCGGAGTTACTACAAATAAAATTATCATACTAAAATAATAGAAGTGTTACATTCATACACTTATACCAAAACATATTGCAAAACACCGCGATCTCTAGGACTTGTCCTTAGTCCATTCCTTTGGCCCGGAAGGCCCCTATAAGCTCCAAATCTAATGAATTTCGGTCTGGAAGACCCCTATAAATTACCAAAATTGACGCCCCTAGTCATATTCCAATGAACTTCGGTCTGGAAGACCCCTATAAATTACCAAATCAATTTATTTTCCCCAGCGAGAGTAATGCAGGTTGAGGAACCCCTATAATCTTGATGCGGGTTAAGGAAACCGTCATAAATCCTTTATTTAATAACCGAATCGATCCCAAGATACATGCATCCCGATATAATCGAAAGTGTTATTGGCATAACCCGTACGATCCCGAGACACTTGCGTCCCGATATACCGTCTACGTTACCGTTTTATCGAATCCTACGATCCTGAGGTTTTACCGTCTCAATATACCGTAGGTATTCGAGAAATTATTTGATTCACATGCTCCGTAAGATGGCTTCTTCATAAACCGTGTGTCTCATATTTTTGGCATACGTGGCTGGTGTCTCCAGACATAATTTCAGTTACTGTTGCTAGTGTCTTTGGACACATTTGGTTACTTTTGATTCACGCGCTCCGTAAGATGGATTCATCATAAACCGTATGTCTCATATTTTTGGCATAAATGGTTGGTGTCTCCGGACATAATTTCAGTTACTGTTGCTAGTGTCTTCGGACACATTTGGTTACTTTTGATTCACACGCCCCGTAAGATGGCTTCTTCATAAACCGTGTGTCTCATATTTTTGGCATAAGTGGCTGGTGTCTCCGAACATAATATCAGTTACTGCTTGTTGTATCCTCGGACACATTTGGTTTCTTTCGCATAGGTTGCTGGTGTCTCTGGACATAATTTTAGTAATTATTGCCGGTGTCTTTGGACACATTTTGATGATCTTTTAAATATGCGCACTCCATAAGAAGTCAGAATCTATCCCTAATTTTGTTCTTGATTCTTGAATCTTCTTCTCGCGCCAAAGCCTTCTTTCCCCAGTAGAGTCTGAACAACGATTCTATTGTCTTACGAATGTTCAAGTCTTCATACAGGATGGTGTCCTTAGGATGTTATCCCCAGCAGGAGCTGATGTCTTGTTTTCTTTCTCTCTCTTCCCTTACGAATGTTCAAGTCTTCATACAGGATGGTGTCCTTAGGATGTTATCCCCAGCAGGAGCTGATATCTCGTTTTCTTTCTCTCTCTCTTCCTTTACGAATGTTCAAGTCTTCATACAGGATAGTTATCCCCAGCAGGAGCTGATGTCTCGTTTCTTCTTTCTCTCTTTCCCCAATAGAGTCCGAACAACGATTCTATTGTCTTATGAATGTTCGTCTTCGTACAAGATCCTATTCCTAGTGGAAGATGATGTCTCGTTTCTCCAATAGTGCACGAACTACGACTAGCTTGATTCCCTTTAGGATACGTAGGTAGCTTGACAAAGGTTCAGCCGCTTGACCAACCTGGTCACCTTTTTTACTTTTCTCCCCCGATTTGGAACTCGTGTTTCAGATCGGTTCCTTTCTTAATCGACGACCCTCCATGCCTTGCAAGAAGCGTGATCGAGGGGCTACTGTTAGTACCCGATCTGAAGATAAAGGACTTCCTAGACCTTTAGGACCCTCTAAGGACCTTTTGGGCAATTATAACCTGACAGGGACTTATCTGAAAGCTCTCCAGAGTTCTAGATGAACGAAAACAGTTCTAGATCGAATTCCTGTTAAGAATCGTTACCCTCTATTACCTTCAATTAGCTTGGAGTTAACGTGTTATTGGTGGCTTCTACTAACAGCTTCCTTGGCATGCTGGTTTCCTTATCATAGTACACCTTTTATTCATAAGTTTCCTTGTCTTGTTATACCTCTAATTCATGGAAGGGTTAGGACTCTCCATTGTATGTGTATATATACGTTGTTATATGATAATAAAAACCAATGCATCTGATAATTTTCATGGTACCAGAGCTGGTTTTATCCAGTTAAAACAAACCATCTTCAAACCTTCAACTCGCACGATGACTACTCCTGGTGATAGTGCGAAAAACATCACCGTGGATGTAATGTCCCCGTATTACATCCACGCGTCAGATAACCCCGGCCAAATCCTTGTTAGAGAGATTCTCCGCGACAGAAATTATGGTGACTGGGAGAGTGAGATGAGCAATGCTTTGTTCACAAAGAACAAGATAGGCTTCGTTGACTGATCGATTCCTAAGCCAGTAGAGACTTCATCGGAATTGATGCTTTGGAAAAGGTGCAATGCTATGGTCAAGGTTTAGCTTAATAGTGCCATGGACAAAAAAACAAGGAATAGTGTAAAGTATGCAGAGACAGCGAAAGAGATTTGGGATGATCTTGAAGAACGTTTCGGAAAAGAAAGTGCACCGCGAGCATACAAGCTCAAGAGAACGTTAACCATGACAAGGCAAGATAACCTTTCTGTTTCAGCTTATTACACAAAATATAGGACACTCTGGGATGAAATTCAGTCCATATCGCCCTTACCAAAGTGTGGATGTGGAAAGTGCACGTGTGATGTTTCAAAGAAGCTGCAGGATTTGAGTGACGCGAGCGATTATATGAGTTTCTCATGGGACTCGATGAATCGTTCGGAACAATAAAGACTCAAATCTTGGGCACTAAACCGGCTGTGAGTCTTGGATTAGCGTATCACCTTGTAGCGGAAGATGAAGCACAAAGGCAGATCACCACGGCTCGAAAACAAGGAATTGAGGCAGCCGCAATTCAAGTGGTTAGACAGAGGTCAGAAAATGAGATTCGTGACAGAAGAGGAGGACCACGTCGTGAGAGACCGAAGTGCAGTCACTGTGATAAGATTGGGCATACGAAGGAACATTGTTTCGAACTAGTGGGATACCCTTCAGACTGGAAACGAGGCCCGCCCCACAGTAATGAGAAGCGCAGTACGCAACATAGTAGTGGAAGGGGACCTCGAGCACCCCAAGTAAAAGAAGCTGGCACACAGGAACATAAACTTTCTGAGAAGAGTCCGATCGCAGGCCTTAATAACGAGCAGTACGCCAAGTTACTGGAATTCTTTGGTGCTGAAAAGACAAACATTGTAGTTAACCCCCCAAATATCAACATGGCTGGTAAGAATGTTTTTGATAATTCCTGGATAATAGATTCCGGAGCCGTAAGATACCCGCGGGAAATGGAAAATGTTCCCTCGAGAATCAAACACGGAACCTTGTTTTCAAGTAAAACGGAGTCGCCACGTTAGTTTAACTTTAAACCCAAACTTAACGAAAAATGGTTAGAGACGAAGGATTCGGAGGTCAGGTTACACTTCGGGAAGAACTCAACCGGTAGTTCACCAAAATGCCTCGAAAAACAGAGTCTCCCTAAGTTTGTTAACCAAAATTGTGCAAGTGTGTGTGTGTGTGTGTTCTTTAAAAATGAAAGAAACTGACTTTAACAAAAACCAGTTAGAAACTTGACAGAAAAGGGTTTATTTTGCAAAACTATTTAACAGAAAAGAGGTAAACTGGAAAATTTACTCCCCGGACAAACCAGCCGTACGGCTAAGGAGGGTTGTCCCAGGAATTTTGACAGATTCTCAGGAATCAGTCCAGTTTTAGGTAAAAACAGAGAATTCTGCTGAAAACTGGACTGTTTTGATTATGTTCAGTTTTTCTTTGAACAAGACATGAATTAAATCATCCCTATGATATTAATCACTAATTAGTCACCAAAACACAAGGTTTTGGGTGTGATTAAAGCAATCATTGGGGAAAATTGAAGGAAAGTTGATGAACATGGCATTTGAGCCAAAATCATCACTTAGATGGTTAAAGATGAAAACTTTAACACCCAAATGGATGATTCTTCCAAGGAAATACCTTGAGATATCAAGAATAAACCTTTGGATTGATAAATATTGAATCTTTATCATCCAAAGGGACATTGTTAAGGTTGGATGAAGGCTTGAGTGATAAAGATTGAAACTTTATCACTCAAACTTGATCATTTCACCAAAGAATCAACATAAATGTAAAGACTTGAATAATAAATTGCATAAATGTAAAGACAATAAAGTAAAGGCTTGAATGTAAAGTGCATTAATGTAAATACTTGAACTAAAAATGCATTGAAACATAACAAGCCTTGATCATCATGGTTTGTAACCCACAATCACACATTAGGCATGAAGGGCACCATAGATCACTCTAAGGCTTGGAGCCAATTCATATATTGCAAGGAAATGCAAAGACATTATGTAAATAAAGAAGATAAAATAGGAAGATATGAAGAGAAGATGGGGTAGGAGGCCTCACCAATATTTGGTTCTAAGCCTATCTTTCTCTCTCTCTTTTACTCAAAATGTGTTTGTGATTATGATCAGTTCTCAGTTCTACAGAGCTTCAGCTCACTAAACAATTCCCCCCCCCCTCCCTCTCAAATGATCAGCCAAGGATTCAATTTATAGGGACTGAGGGTGCCCAAACCATCCATACGGATTGGCCCCTCCCATGTCCAAACCATCCGTACGGCTCAGCCTGGCGAGCTTCTGGATTTTTCCAATTTTAATTCTAGAATAGTCTTGGAATTTTAGGTTTATCTTAGTGAGGTCCCAGCCTATCAGTTTATCCCTGAATGATGCTAGGAATTCCTCTAAAGTCGGTTAATTTCAGATTGGGGTACTTATAGGAGCCACAAAACATATAACTTGTGATGCAGGAATGTTGGAAAATAAATGGGACTATGGAAGTGGAATGCCCGTGCAAATTCCAAATGGAGATCACATCCCAGTTAATGACATCGGAAACACGATATTACCAAATGGCCTTAAATTGGATCATGTCTTAAATATTTCAAAATTTAAATGTAACTTGCTTTCAGTTAGTCGAATGACGAAGGACATGAACTGCGCACTCACATTTTTTTCTGACTTTTGTGTTATACAGGACTTACCCTCGAGGAGACTGATTGGAGTGGGTAGGCAACAAAATGGTCTTTACCAACTGGAGCCAGTAAGAAGGAGAGGTACGGTTTTGTCTGTCAACACCAATCCACAAATCTGGCATCAAAGGTTGCGACATGCGTCGAGTATCAAGAACATTTCAGTTTTAAATATTAGAAATAATTTTGGTCATTGTGACTTGTGTTTGAGGGCAAACCAATCTAGGCTTCCATTTTCTACGAGTTCTATTAAAACTACTTCTTGTTTTGAATTATTGCATTGTGACATTTGGGGTGGATATAGAACTGCTTCCTTTTCTGGAGCCCATTATTTTCTTACTATCGTTGATGATTATAGCCGAACTGTTTGGGTTTTTCTCATGAAAAATAAATATGAGGTGTCTTATTATTTACCCATGTTCTGTAATATGATTAGTACCCATTTTGAGAAGAAAGTCAAGCGCATTAGGGCCGATAATGGGGATGAATTCCAATCTAATCGCATGATATACTATTATGTCCATAACGGAATCACTCTAGAAACCTCTTGCACCGACACACCACAAAAAAATGGTGTGGTCGAACGAAAGTACAGGCACATACTTGAGGTTGCTAGGGCCCTCCAATTTGAGGCTGGCCTACCCATTGAGTTTTGGGGTGAATGCATTTTGATAGCTGTCTATATCATAAATAGATTACCCTCACCAGTTGTTGCAAATTAAACACCCTATGAAGTCTTATTAAAAAGAATCCACACTTATGACCATCTTCGTGTCTTTGGGTGTCTTGTTTATGCAAAAGATAACAAAAAAGGAAAAGAAAAGTTTGGTGAGAGGGGGAGACCTTGTGTCTTTGTCGGTTATCCAAGCTGACAAAAAGGTTATAGGGTATACGACTTAGAAAACGGGAAGATATACACAAGTCGAGATGTCAAGTTCTTTGAGACACAATTTCCGTTCAAGGATGGTATGGCAGAACAAAGAAATAATGGGTTGTTGAATAGGAGAGAACATGAATGGGAGGATTATGAGTCCACGGATGAAGTTCAAGTAATGGAAGGAACGACATCCCAAATCGGATCTGAAACACGGAACCCAGATGTACCACAAGAACCCCAAGATAGGCAGACAACAGACTCAAATGCCGTAGAAGATGGGGTGTGAAGAAGCAGTCGACAGCATCATAAGCCAAGCCACTTTCAAGATTTTGAAGTTGACTTGCCACAATCAGTTGACCATTCGCTGCCCACTCCCGAATCAAGAACCTCGACGGTACATCCTTTATCTCACTTTGTCTCATATAAAAGGTTTTCTCCTGCTCATAAATCTTTTTTGGTGGCCACCACCTCTCATGATGAGCCAAAGTATTTTCATCAGGCTATCAAGGAACAAGCTTGGTGTGAGGCAATGCAAAAGTAGATTCAAGCATTAGAAGCAAACGGCACATGGACCTTGGAGCATCTACCCGAGGGAAAGCGGGCCATTGATTCAAAATGGATGTACAAAATAAAGTATAAGACCAACGGAGAAGTGGAAAGATATAAAGCACGACTTTTCACCAAGGGCTTTACACAAGTGGAAGGCATTGATTTCCATGAAACTTTTGCCCCGGTTGCGAAACTCGTCACAGTACGAACGTTGCTTGCTGTGGCTGTCAAGAAAAAATGGTCCCTTCATCAACTTGAGGTAAATAATGCATTCTTACATGGAGACTTGGCGGAAGAAGTTTATATGAAGATTCCTCAAGGTTTTGCGCGAGAAGGAGAAACCCGTGTTTGCAAGTTACATAAGTCATTATATGGGCTTCGGCAGGCATCACGCAATTGGTATAAAAAGTTCACCGAGGCACTCGTTAGTTATGGCTTCAAGCAATCAAAGGCTGACCATTCCTTTTTCGTTCTTGAGCAAGGTACCACATATATTGCAGCCCTAATATACGTAGACGATGTTATTTTAGCAGGAAACAACGATGCTAAAATGAGAGACGTCAAGAATTACCTCAATGCCAAATTTAGCATCAAGGATTTGGGGTAGCTTAAATACTTTCTCGGCATAAAGGTGGCACAATCTCCAAATGGTTTAGTTCTTAGTCAACGCAAGTACACGCTCGAGATTCTTGAAGAAACTGGGATGCAAGGTTGCCGACCGATCCGTCTTCCAATGGAGCAGAACCTTAAATTGAACCTTGACGATGGCACACCCGAGGTTGATGCAGGCATGTATCGAAGACTTGTAGGCAGACTTCTTTATCTCACCGTCACGAGACCGGACATTACATTCGCAGTAAATATGTTGAGCCAGTTCCTTAGTCGACCTCGTCAAACACATATGGATGCTGCATATAGAGTACTACCGTACCTAAAATCTTCTCCTGGCCAGGGCATTTTTTTTCCAGCAAATGACAATTACAAGCTGGAGGCAAATTGTGATGCCGATTGGGGTGGTTGTGCTATGTCCCGACGATCTAGTTCAGGTTATCTCATCACTCTTGGAGAAGCACCGATCTCCTGGCGCACCAAGAAACAGACTGTGGTTGCAAGATTTTCCGCCGAGGCTGAATACCGAGCTATGGCTGCAACGGTTTGTGAAGTAGTTTGGTTACGCTGGCTGCTTAATGATTTATGTGCTCCACAAAGCATGCCCACGTCCTTGTTCTGAGATAACCAAGCTACAAGACACATCGCTAATAATCCCGTGTTCCATGAACGTACAAAGCACGTTGAAATGGACTGTTATTTTGTTCAAGAACGTGTCGAACGTAAGGATGTCATACCTTGCGTCATCTCCACCTCCAGTCAAGTAGCAGACATCTTCACGAAAGCACTCGGGACGGAACGTTTTCAGTTTTTGTTGGGCAAGTTGGGTGTTCGAAATCTTCACTGTCCAACTTGAGGGGGAGTGTTAAGAATCGTTACCCTCTGTTACCTTCAGTTAGCTTGGAGTTAACGTGTTATTGGTGGCTTCTACTAACAGCTTCCTTGGCATGATGGTTTCCTTATCATAGTACACCTTTTATTTCATAAGTTTTCTTGTCTGGTTATACCTCTAATTCATGGAAGGGTTAGGACTCTCCATTGTATGTGTATATATACGTTGTTATATGATAATAAAAACAAATGTGTCTGATAATTTTCAATTCCATCAGGATATTGATCAAATCCCGAGAACAAACTGATAAGGATTCACTAAGATCGTGATGAACAAGAAGTTTGGATAAGGCCACCATACGGCCGCATCACCACCGTACGGCTGTGACCTGGCCGTGCGGCCAGTGTTCCAATTCCACCCCGTTTTCCTATAAATAGGGTCCTCAGCTTCACAAATCAGGAACACAATTCATTCTGCGAGTGTCAGAGTCTAGACAGGCAAGAAAACTCCAAGTTTAAGTCTTTTCGTCACCCTCGAAGCCTCTTCGAATCATCAAGAAGCTTCAATCATAGTTCTTCCCGATCAAAGTAAGTCTTCTTACTGTTCTTATTATGTTCTTGTTATGTTCTTAGGCTAGATCTATATTATGCATGTTTTTATTATGTTTATACATCTATATTCATATGTTTTTCATGTGTTCTTCATGTTCTTAGTCTAAATTCATAATATGTGCTATGTTTAGGGTAGCGATCTTCATGTTTACATGTTCATTCATAGGTTTCATGATGTTCTTATTATTATGCTAGATCTAAGACCTATACATGCGTAACATAATAGATCTAGGGTTTTAATCCCTATTATGTGCATATAACATAGCCGATGATGATCCTAGGGTTTCATCAAACCCTAATATGATCTAGGAACTACTTCTAACCTTAATCTTCCCCCTCTTTATGCATGATCCCGCTTCATCTCTCTATTTTAATTATCAATGAACTACGCTAACCTGAGCTTCTTATGATGAGAAGAACGTAGGCAATCTTCGGATTCGGTCTCAAACACAAACACACACACACACATTGATCATGATAGAAAGACCGATTCGTCGGGCAATAGGAGTGATCACATGAATATTCTTCTCTTATTGTAATTTGACCCCCGATTATTCTCATAATTGGTTTTCTCAATGTTTTAACTACAAACAAAACAACGTGTGGCGACTCTCAATTTCAATCACGCACATTCACATAATGTTACTCCGAAAATAAAACATACCAAAAGAAATATACAAGCTAAGAAGAACATATCAAAGGTACATCAGTGAGTTAAGATGAATAAAACCATGGCTTCTGTGAGATGAAGAGCAAATTCGGTCATTCATTTTGGGATAGAGGTAGTATGTGTTATTGTACTGAAACTCAAGCTGAATTTTTATTTGGATGCAATCACACTTGAAAATGAGGATTTTTCGGGATTTAGTCATTTTTTGTTTTTTGCAATTTGCAAACAAGCTGAGTTATTAAGACTGCTTCAAGGTGAGGATTATTCAGAATTCAGTTATCGTTGTCTCTGCATTTTGCAAACCAGCTGAATTTGAATAGTGTTTATACTAAGTCTTGAACTGTGCTTCCGCAGGAGTGAGACACGTTCGCATGAAAGAGACGCACGTGAATGGCACGTGTAGAATGTGTGCATAGAACACACTTATCACACAAATAGTACAAAACTAAATTAAAAAAATAAACGGCGCCACCACCTAAAAAATGAATATATATATATATATATATATATATATATATATATATAGGTAGGTGCTCAAATGAGAACTTAAATATCGTGAGAACCGTGAGAACCAATCATAACCATTAGATTAGAAAAAAAAAATCAAGGGTCCATATGTTAGATACAATTGATACACTTAGATACATTACAAAAAATTCGATTACACTTGGATACAATATGTTAATAAGTATTGTATCTAAGTGTTGCACTTGGATACACTATGTTAAAAACTAATGTATCCAATTGTTTTTCGAAAATTAACTAATGTATCCAAGTGTATCCAATGTATCTAACATCTGGACCCTTGATTTTTTTTCTAATCTAATGGTTATGATTGGTTCTCACGGTTCTCATATAAAATGGTTCTCACAGGAGCGCGACTCTATATATATATATATATATATATATATATATATATATATACCAATCCAAGTTATTAATTAGCATCCTGAATATTATCATGGAAGGAAATAGAAACAGTTAAAGATAAAACCATACGTACGTCATCTGACTAATAATTGAACTTTGATGATTGGCTTTCAGCTGCATCTCCTCCACTTTTTCTTGTCATTAAGTTCAATCTGTTTGTAAACAACACAAAATAATTATGATAGATACAAGGAACAGAGATTAGAGAACATTAAATTCAACTTCATAATTGATTTCAAAAAACAAAAAAACTTAATAATTAAGACATCCACGGTTAACGCTATATTGCATTTATTGGCTCTTGCAATTAATTTCTCCACATACTTGGGCATCTTGTTTCTATAAAATCCAAGTAATGAACTGAAAATACCATCACAACTTTGACCAATAAATCTCCCAAAAGTCAACATAAGCGAAGCAATGGCAACTTATAGAAAGGGATTTTCAATAGCTTTGGTTCTATTGATTTCATATGGAGCTATGCTTGAAGCTTCAAAAAAGGTCAAAAGTACGGATCCTTCTGCAGTCACAACGAAAGATATAGAAGGGGACCCCACAGATCCGTGGTATCACCGAAAGCTCCCACCACAGCCTAGGCCAGGGTATAATGCATATTTGGGAAACTGTCTGACAATAATTACGAAAACGTGTGGAAAACAGATGTTTGGCTTCATATTCAACAAGGTGAACAAGATTGATGATAGTTGTTGCTGCAAGCTCGAAAAGGCTGGCAAACTTTGTAATAAGGCAGTATCGTGGACTCTTTCTCACCTTGATCAGTTCAAGCCTCAGGCATCCTTGATTCTTTCAAGAAGTGATCTGGCCTTTGATACCTGCTCGAAAAAATGTAAGAAATTTTAAGATAGGCAAAATGCAAATGCACTGAAATAAGCTTTGTATTATTATACGTTGTACATTGTGTGATTGTTGTTGTAACAGAAATATTTTTTTTTATTTTTGATATAATATTTTCTTTGGTTTAAGATCATCAATAGGAATAGCAATCAAATAAATGTATCTGGTTTTAATGATATCAAATTAATTAACAAGCAGTAATTAATGCTATGTTCCTTATCAGTGTAAACTAAAGTTTTTTGCTATCCTCTCTAGTTTATGGTCATTAAATCCCAATCACTGTTAAATAACGGTAAAAAGATAGAAAGTTTATGGAAGACATAAAAAAGCTCTCAAAAGAGCTCTTACCATTGTGGATGCTTAACTGCAAATAGCTTAGAAACCCTTACCAATAGATATCCCAAACCAAGTGAAGAAGTAGACATGGACTTTCAATAGCTTTGGTTCTATTCGTTTCATATGGATCAATTCTTGTAGCTTCAAAATAGAAAAGTACTAGTCCTCTCTCAGTTCCAAAATGAACGATCAAAAACTTTTCAAATTTGCTCTTGATCAAGATTAAATTTGAGATTTTTCTGGTCATACATTTTGGGACACAGATAAATAATACTCCCTCCGTCCCAAACTAATCGCTTCTAATAGTGAATGCACGGAGATAAAGAAAATATGTTCGATAAGGGTTGTGAGTGGGTATGAAAGAGAAAATAAGTTAGTGGATAGTTGTTGTGAGTAAGAGAGAGAAAATTGAACATTTAGGGTAAGTAGCAATTAGTATGGGACGCCCAAAACAGAGCGATTAGTTTGAGACGGAGGGAGTATATATCATCTTTGGATACCCTTTGTTCTTCTTTGTGATTGTAATATATTAAATTGATATACTCCCTCTTCCCAAAATGATGTCCCCACTTTATTGTCGTCACTACGAATGAACTCTGAGAAATAATTTTAGGTTAATTTATTATCCTAATGAAAAGCTAAAACTTGTTATCGATAGTATTGTTGATGACTTGATGGTGTATTAATAACAAACTTCGGATTTTTATTAGGATAATTAAATTAACCTAAACTTTTTGCTCAAAACTCATTCGTATTAACGACCAAAAAAAGTGAGAACATCAGTCGGGATGGAGGGGGGGGGGTATATGGGTATCTCAATTGCTACAGGATATACAGATAACAAATTTTTGTTTAGGCTACTGCTGAGTAAAATTTTGGGAAAAGATCAACTGTTGTGATATCAATGACAAAAAAAGTGGGGACATCATGTCATGCAACAGATTCTACCAATCTAAGTTCTTAATTAGCATCGTGAATATTATCATGGGAGGAAATAGAAGTGGATTAGCGTAAGCATAGTTAATGATAAAACATGTACCATTATCTGATCTTATTTGGGATCCCTTCATACATTCAGACAAAATATCCACAAGCAAAAGAAAGCTGGTGAGACCAACTTTTGGTTCACCAGTGCGCTAAATCCAATCTGGCGACATTTATCAGTAGAGGATTTTGTCGGCCGAAGTAATAGATTTACCTCCAAGAACAGCAATGATTCAGCAACTAGTCAAATTATGAGACCAAGGCCCTGGCTATATTTTTTTTCAAGATCTTAATGAATAAGCCAAAAATGATGCTAGATGAGAAGCTGAAATCCAGGTGTTTACCGGAAACAAGAAATACAATTTTCAGAAAAACTTCCACGAGCCCATGCATATGCTATCCATGATACTTGATGACGCCCTGACTTTTTCAGGTCAAGAAGAATGATCTCCGAACTGATGTCTCTTGAACCTGTAATCACAACACAACCAAGAACACCGTTAAGACCAAAGCCGGGTTTGAATCCGGCTTAGGCCCTCGGGTGTGAGAATAAGATCTCTGAAAAAAACCTAATAAAAGGCGTGGAATGCCTTGTGTGTGTGATTAGGGTTAGAGTACGTACATTGCCCTTGGGGGCGTAAAGGAATATTTATAGGTAGAGAGAATGAGAATAAAGAGATAAGATCTATGTATTAACTGCCTTTGTCCTTGATTTACCACGTGTCTCGATCTTATTCGATTGTCAGGAAAGGACACTGAAAAGTAATGTGTCGGTAGGCCAGGGCACCATATGTCAGAGTTATGGAGTGGCAACTCAGGCGCGTGTCTATTGTCCCTGTACCAAGTTAACAGTTATTTGGACTTATGTGCCACCTGGACAGTACTTGGTACGGAGAGATAGCTCGGGCACTAAAGCTCGGTCTCAGGATAGCGGGAGGCTAGTTTTCTATGCAGCGAGCTAGTTACCTCGGGCTGGTTTCGGATAAGGGGTTCCTCTGGGCCGAGCCGGTTTAGCTTTCTTTATATACGCGGCCTTGGTTTGTCCGGTCTATCCGGTCTGCACGAGCATAGGCCCGGTCCATTAGGCTCGGGCTTATCAATACCCCAAAGGGAAACCGGATGGATGAAACAGATTTGCTCTCCATGTCAAAATACCAATATCAGTGAGTTCAGTACAGCTAACACAATTAAAAGGGATACTACCCCAAAAGCTTCTACACAAAGGTGTACCTATTTTGTTTGTTTTTTGTTTTCCATTATGCGAAAACCATACGTACGTCATCTGACTAATCATTGAACTCTGATGATTGGCTTTGAGCTGCGTCTCCTCCAATTATTATTATCGTTGAATTTAATCTGTTTGTAAACAACATAAAATAATCATGACAGATATAAGAAACAGATATTAGAGAACATTAAATTCAACTTCATAATTAAGACATCAACGATTAATGCTATATTGGATTTATTGGCTCTTGCAATTAATTTCTCCACATACTTGGGCATCTTGCTGCTATTAAAACCAAGTAATGAACTGCAAATACCATCACAACTTTGACCAATAGATCTCCCAAAAGCCAACATAACCGAAGAAATGGCAACTCATAGACATGTATTTTCAATAGCTTTGGTTCTACTAATTTCATATGGAGCAATGCTTGTAGCTGCACAAAAGGTAAAAAATACGGATCCTTCTGCAGTCACAGCAAAAGATATAGAAGGGGACCCCAGTGATCCATGGTACCACCGAAAGCTCCCACCACAGCCTAGGCCAGGGTATAATGCATATTTAGGAAACTGTCTGAGAATAATTACAAAAACGTGTGGAAAACAGATGTTTGGCTTCATATTCAACAAGGTGAAGAAGATAGATGATAATTGTTGTTGCAAGCTTGAAAAGGCTGGCAAACTTTGTAATAAGGCAGTATCATGGACTCTTTCTCACCTTGATCAGTTCAAGCCTCAAGCATCTCTGATTCTTACAAGGAGCGGTCTGACCTTTGATTCTTGCTCGAGTAAGTGTATGAAATTTTAAGATAAGCGAAATGCAAATGCGCTGAAATAAGCATTGCAATAATTATATGTTCTACATTGTTGGATTGCTGTTGTAACACAGATGCAATTTTATTTTCGGTTAAGTAATATTGGCTTTGATCTAAGATCATCTATTGATACTCCCTTTGTCCCGGAAAGATAGTCTCTATTTTTTCGTTGTTACTACGAAGAAACTTTGAACAATAATTAAGGCTACTTTTAGTTATCTTAATGTGAATCTAAAAATTGGTATTAATAGTATTTATAATAGTGTATCAATAACAATATTTGAATTTTCATGAGAATAATTAAAAGTAGCTTTAATTCAGTGGCGGACCCAGGAATTTTTTTGAAGGGGGGCAAAATAATTTTTATTAGTATAAGGGGGCAAGAAAAAAAATTAGTGTATTTTTTTCTCCCTTAAAGGGGGGGCAAAGTTTAATTTATTACACAGATCTAATTAAAATTTACAAAAATTGCACTAGTAATTTTTTATTTTTTTTTAACAAACGGGGGCCGCGGCCCCCTTAAACATACATGTAGGTCCGCCAGTGCTTTAATTATTGCTCAAAGTTCCTTTGTAGTAACAACAAAAAAAAAGAGACTATCTTTCTGGGGCAGAGGGAGTATAACTCAATTCTCAATTGATTGAACATTCTTAAAATTGATCAGTATTATATGCATTAAAAAAACTGACAACCATTTTTTCTTAAAGGCCAAAATACGTTTATCCCCCAAGGTATCCAGGCAATACCACTTTGCACCCCAAACCGAATTTTGTCCCAGAGTAACACTCTAATTTTCCTTTAGTCCCACTTTGACCCATGACCTCTAACGACGTTAGAAAATTAATGAGAAATGGTCATGTGCATGTCACATGAGGGGTATTTTGGCCATTTTCTTTATAACTTTCAATTAACCTTTAATTTATTATTCTCTTTAATATTAGATGTCCTTACTTGTATGAAATAATAAATTATAGTTATTAAGAAAATAATAAATTTATTATATAAAAAATTACATGGACAACGTAATAAATAAAAATATTATGGGATAGTAAAAATCGTAAATAAAAAAATATAAACTAACAAAAAAACAATTAAAATAAAAAAAAAGAAAAAGAAAAAGAAAGCAAATGCAAAACAAAAAGAAAAGAAAAGACAAGAAAAGAAAACCCATGTCCTGATTCATCAACAAACTCTGCACCTTACTGCCATACCCACCGGCCACCACCCCCTACTTCCTCCATTTCCACACCACCAGTCCCTTCCCATTCTTCCATCCCTCTATTTTCACCGACCTCCACCCTAATAATCCACCTCGTTTTCCCTCCTGACTCCTATCCAACACACCGACCACGGGATTTCTACCATGGAAATCAAACAATCTCGATAGCTACGCACAAGAAAATGATGACCCGTTTATGAAATTCACCGATTACGCTAAATCTGTTAGAACCCTAGTTTCTAAAACAAGAGTTTTGACAGATAATTAAGAACTTAAACAGATTATGAAGAAGTATAATCAAGTTACTGGAAATCAACTAAGTCATCAAAGGTCCACTATCTTCATCAGTCGGGATAACAGACCTCTTCAAGATAGCAGACCTTAATCAACCTGCCAACTCAGCTCTTTGGTCAAAGTCAAACCTGACTGTCTACTATTCACAAACACTATTCCAGTCAAAGATAAACGACTGACATTTGCATATATTTCCAAGATGTTCAAGACCGTTGGAACTCAAACGGATATAATGTGAAGATCTATAAAAGGAGCTCGGTATGACTGAAGAACACCCCTCTTTCCTTGCCAATTTTCAAACACTTGGTAAAAGCTTTTAAGCAACTCAACTGTAAAGCACATTTAAAACTTATAAATCTGTGCTAAATAGAAAGACAAATAATAGATCTCACACAGCTACCTAGAGCCATTATTGAGATCACCAAAACCTTCACATTTGTGAAACCCTTTTTCTTTTTCTTTTAGTGCTTTGCAACAAGCACAAGCTTAGTTACTGAGGCTAATTAAGTTGGAAAATTCTGAGGGAATTTTCCATACAATTTATTGTAATTACTTGACGAATGATTTTAGTGGATTGTTTCTTCAGTATTGAGGACAGTGAGGCATGGATGTAGAAGGGTTGCAATACTCTGAACCACGCTATATCGTTGTGTTTGTTTCTTATTCTCTCACACTTAGTCACACACTTTTCACTTGTCAATTACTCATTATTTCTTTCCTTTAGTCATTCATTATTCCGCTGCAAAACTCAACAATATCACACATGCACCCAAGATAGTTGACCTATCATTTAATGATAGTAGACCTCTTGTGTGCTTACAATTTACTCTGTTTTATTGCATAAGTAGTACAAGTTCTTTCAAAATCGATGGTTGCTCCCAATGAGACTTCGTCTATGACGAAGATGAGGACATGAGTCGTACCAGTTGGAATTGAGTCGCTTCTCGTATCCTCAAAACTTGTTTTTCATGCTCCAGTGCCGACACCTCCGCAATTCTCATCTCTGATCTCTTTCAGTTTTGTATAAATTGTTTGGGAGAATCTATAGTGATTTTGTTTGCTATATTGTTCTTAAATTTTGTGAAATTAGTGATTTTGAAGGAATATTGGTAGTGGCAGTCGGAAATGAGTAGTGGTGGCCGGAATCGGGTAGGGGCGTCCGGAATTGGGTGGTGTTGGTGGTTGTCGGCAATGGGTGGTGGTGTTTGTCGGCAATGGGTGGTGGTGGTTGCCGGATTTTGTGAGAACTGGTGGTGGTAATGGTTATTGATTGGTGGGGTTGGGTGGAGAAAGCAATTGCCACTATCATAGCAAATTGACATTTTTGTCCTTCTCTTTTCAAAGAAAATGATCAAAAAAACCCACATGTGACATGCACATGACTATTTCTCGTTAAATTTCTAACTCCGTTAGGTGCTAGGGGTCAAAGTGGGACTAAAGGTAAATTAGAGTGTTACTCTGGGACAAAATTCGGTTTGGGGTGCAAAGTGGGATTGCTTGGATACTTTGGGGGGATAAACGTATTTTTTGGCCTTTCTTAAACTACAAGGAAATTAATGGGAAAATCTTTTTGTGATTGCAGGAGTATAAAACAACAAAGTGAAATTTCACTATTGTCTAAAACAAGGCAATATTTGAGGTCCTGTTTGCTAATGTTCATACTGAAATTAGTGCTGTCATAACTTGGTCCATTTTGGATAAATCATCCTAAGAGACTCTAGAATTAATCAGGGCCAGTTGTTAAGGCTGACGGCAAATAATTGTATCTGGTTTTGATGGTACAAAAAATATCTCAATACACCAAAACAGAACAGCAATCAAATAAGTGTACCTGGTTTTAATGATATCAAATTAATTGACAAGCAGTAATTTATACTCCCCCCCATCCCACCCGAATTAAGATTTGTAGGTTGGGCACGGGGATTAAGGAAAAAGTGTTAGTGCAGTCGGTGTTGTGAGTATGAAAAGTGAAGTAGGAGAGAGAAAGTGGGGTAGAGAATAATGAGTGGAAAGTTCTTGTGAGTGTGAATGTGGGTCCCATTAAATAAAACACTTCCATTTTTGGGTTGTCCTAATTCGAATGGGACACCCAAAATGGAAATTTGTCCTAATTCGAGTGGGACGGAGCGAGTATTATGTTTCTTTTTTATAAATATAAAGGTATTTTCTAAATCTCCTCCCTAGTAATATGGTCATTAAATTCCAATCATGTGTTAAAAAAGGGTAAAAAGATGAGAAAACCCATGGAGGGAAAATAATGATAGTAAAGATAGAAAGTTTACGGAAGACATAAAAAAGCTTTCAAAATAGCTTTTACCATTGTGGATGCTCTTTATTGCAAATAGCATAGAAACTCTTACAAATAGATATCCCAAAAGTCAGACCAAGCGAACAAATGGCGATCGTATAGACATGGACTTTCAATAGCCTTGGTTCTATTCATTTCATATGGATCAACTCTTGTAGCTTCAAAAAAGAAAAGTACTACTCCCTCCGTCTAAAAATGAATGATCTTTTCCGATTTAAGGGACACTCTGAAAGTTGACTTCTGACAGTACAAAAAATATACATCTCCTTGTTATCCATATTCAAAATGTTAGTTTTGCAAGCATAAAATGAAATTTGAAAAAAATGGTAAAAAAATCACTTAGGGACACATTTTGGGATGAAAAGGCCATTCATTTTAAGACAAAAAAGGTCATTCATTTTGGGACAGAGGTAGGTAGTAGTAATATATATAATCTTTGGATACCCTTTGTTCTTTGTGATGTAAATATTCATATGATATACTCCCTCCATTCCAAAATGATGTTCCCACTTTTTTGTCGTTACTACGAACAAACTTTGAGCAATAATTTTAGATTAAATTATTATCCTAATGAAAAGCTAAAACTTATTATCGATAGTATTGTTGATGGTGTATTAATACTAAATTTTAGACTTTCATTAGGATATGTTAATAACCTAAAATTAATACACAAAACTCATTCGTAGTAGCGACAAAAAAATAGAAACATCATTTTCAGACGGAGGGAGTATATGGGTATCTCAATTGCTACAGAATTATATAGATAACAAAGTTTTATTTATTTATTTTTTATTATTTTTTGCTACTGCTGAGTAAACTTTTGGGAAAAGGTCAACTGCAGTGTTACCAATGACAAAAAAAATGTGGGAACATCATGTCATGCAACAGATTCTACCAATATCTGCTCTGTCGTATTTAGGATCCCTTCATATATTCAGACATAATATCCACAAGCAAAAGAAAGCTGACCAACATTTGGCTCACCAGAGCACCAAATCCAATTTTGCGACATTTATCAGCAGAGGATTTTGTCCGCTGAATTAATAGATCTATCTCCAAGCATAGCAATGATCAAGTAACTATTCTAATTATGTGACTAAGGCCCAGTTTTTATTTTTATTTTCTTCAAGATCTTAATGAATAAGCCAAAATGATGGAAGATGAAGCGGAAATCTAGATGTTTACTGGAAACAAGCAATACATTATTCAGAAAAACTTCCACGGGCCCATGCATCTGTTTTGTGTTTTCATGAAATCCGAAGGGAAATGGGATGGATGAAATCACGAAACAGATTTGCTGATTCTCAAGGTTAAAATACCAGATATCAGTGAGTTCAGTACAGCAAACACAATTAAAAGGGATACTACCCCAAAAGCTTCTACACTAAGGTGTACCTTTTTTGTTTGTTTTGTGTTTTCGTTTTTGTGTCGACCATACATACATCATCTGACTAATCATTGAACTTTGATAATTGGCTTTCAGCTGCGTCTCCTCCAATTTTTCTTGTCATTAAGTAAAATCTGTTCGTAAACAACAAAAAATAATTATGGTTGATACAAGGAACAGAGATTAGA
This sequence comes from Campanula takesimana, assembly GCA_026119855.1. Classification (NCBI taxonomy): domain Eukaryota; kingdom Viridiplantae; phylum Streptophyta; class Magnoliopsida; order Asterales; family Campanulaceae; genus Campanula; species Campanula takesimana. Next base: position 1,622,245 of record JAOWBW010000227.1, read on the forward strand.
GAACATTAAATTTATCTTCATAATTAAGACATCCACGATTAACGCTATATTGCATTTATTGGCTCTTGCAATTAATTTCTCCACATACTTGGGCATCTTGTTGCTATAAAAACCAAGTAATGAACTGAAAATACCATCACAACTTTGACCAATAAATCTCCCAAAAGTCAACATAAGCGAAGCAATGGCAACTTATAGAAAGGGATTTTCAATAGCTTTGGTTCTATTGATTTCATATGGAGCTATGCTTGTAGCTGCACAAAAGGTCAAAAGTACGGATCCTTCTGCAGTCACAACGAAAGATATAGAAGGGGACCCCACAGATCCGTGGTATCACCGAAAGCTCCCACCACAGCCTAGGCCAGGGTATAATGCATATTTGGGAAACTGTCTGAGAATAATTACGAAAACGTGTGGAAAACAGATGTTTGGCTTCATATTCAACAAGGTGAACAAGATTGATGATAGTTGTTGTTGCAAGCTCGAAAAGGCTGGCAAACTTTGTAATAAGGCAGTATCGTGGACTCTTTCTCACCTTGATCAGTTCAAGCCTCAGGCATCCTTGATTCTTACAAGAAGTGATCTGGCCTTTGATACCTGCTCGACAAAATGCAAGAAATTTTAAGACAAGCGAAATGCAAATGCACTGTAATAAGCTTCTTTGTAATATTATATGTTGTACATTGTGGGATTGCTGCTGTAACAGAAATACAAAGTGTTTGTTTTGATTAAGTAACAGTTTCTTTGGTCTAAGATCATCTTTATGAAAAGCAATAAAATAAATGTATCTGGTTTTAATGATATCAAATTAATTAACAAGAAGTAATTAATATTATGTTCCTCATCAGTATAGATCTAAAGCTTTTCAATAGATCTTCTCCCTTGTTTATGGTCATTAAATCCCAATCACTGTGTTAAATAACCGTAAAAAGATGGGAAAGGCCATGACGGAAAATAATGATTGTAAAGATAGAAAAGAGCTCTTACCATTGTGTATGCTCTTAATTGCAAATAGCATAGAAATTCTTACCAATAAATATCCCAAAAGTCAAACCAAGCGAAGCAATGGCGATCATATAGACATGGACTTTCAATAGCATTGATTCTATTCGTTTCATATGGATCCATTATTTAGCTTTAAAATAGAAAAACACTACTCCCTCCGTTTGAAAATGAATGATCTTTCCCGATTGAAGGGACACTCTGAAAAGTTGATTTTTGATAGTAAAAATTCATAAATCTTCTTGTTATCCGCTTTCAAAATGTTACTTTTGCAAGAATAAAATGAAATTTGAAAAAAAAAATGGTAACAAATCACATATGAACACAATTTGGGATAAAAAGGTCATTCATTTGGGGACAAAAAAAGGTACGCCCTCCGTCCCAGTCTCCCATAGTAAATGTCCACCATTCCATTTGCACGGAGGTTAAGAAATGGTGGATTTGATATAAGTATCGTAAGTATGAAAATTGAGGAAGGAGAGAGAATGTGGGGTAGGGAATAGTAAGCTGATTGGTGTTGTGAGTATAAAAGTAAAGTAGGAGAGAATAAGTGGGAGGAATAGTAAAGATTCTTTGCCATTTAAGGAAGTTGACACTTACTCTGGAACAGACTAAAAAGGAAAGGTGGACACTTACTCTGGGACTGAGGGAGTAATTCGTTTTAGAACATATGTAATAATAACATATAGTATCATCTTTGGATACCCTTTGTTCTTTGTGATGTAATATATTCATATGATATACTCTATCCATTTCAATATTCCAAGATCATGCTCCCAATTTTTTTTGCGAACTTTTTCCAGCATATCTCCCAAAAGTCAAACCAAGCCAAGCAATGGAAACTCAAAGACATGTATTTTCAATAGCTTTGGTTCTATTATTTTCATATGGAGCAATGCTTGTAGCTTCACAAAAGGTCAACTCTACGGATACTGCAGTCACAGCGAAAGATATAGAAGGGGACCCCACAGATCCATGGTACCACCGAAAGCTCCCACCTCAGCCTAGGCCTGGGTATAATTCATATTTTGGAAACTGTCTCAGAGTAATTACAAAAACGTGTGGGAAACAGATGTTTGGCTTCATATTCAACAAGGTAAAGAAGATTGATGATAATTGTTGTTGCAAGCTCGAAAAGGCTGGCAAACTTTGTAATAAAGCAGTATCTTGGACTCTCTCTCACCTTGATCAGTTCAAGCCTCAAGCATCCTTAATTATTACTAGGAGCGATTTGGCCTTCGATTCCTGCTCAACTCAATGTAAGAAATTCTAAGATGAGCAAAATGCAAGAACTTAAATAAGTTTTATTGTTTTATTTTTGAAGAGGGTAGTTGAGATTTTCTTGATTACACAAAAATACAATTGTACCTTATTTTCAACATTTTTGGCTTTGAACACCTTGCTTGGGTCCTTGCTGATGTATGGTATTCTCATGATATAAATGAACTCAATCTAAAAAAGACGTATATATTTCAAAAATGTCTAAAACAATGCAGTTAATTAGGTGGTATACACTGCCTTGCCACCTCTTAGGTTCCCAAAGGGGCCCCTGATATATAACTGATCATATTTTGAATAAAAAAGAAAAAGAGCTCGAGATTTTTTTTTCCAAATAATCACAGCTTAGATATGAAAAGTGGATTTTTGAAGTGCAATGTCCCAAAATAGATTAGCTGACTCTTAACATAGAATAGAGTGAGTAGATCATCGCTACTTAAAACTCCATAAAAGTCAACTATAAAGAATGCAAGGATTATATACTTTAAGTTGTTTGACAGGTTGAATTTTGCTTGGCAAGACTGGTCATCGCAGCCATGGAAAATAAGAATTCAGCAAAGTAAGAGGAGAAGAAAGCTTTCATGTTGTAAAAACAAGTTGGTCTATATAATCAAGAAGGCTTCTGCACACTACTTACACATGACACGGACAGAAAACAGAAATGCTGACCAAAATAATCAATTACTGAAAAATTATTTCACCATGAAAAGTAGAGAAACTGTAGTAATGGTGATTTTTTTACAAAAAGAAATGAGTTAAATAGAGCATGAAAGATGCAGAAATATTGAAATATTCAAGTACGTAATAGCAGCAGAGATGTAGTTGACCACATGCTCTTGTGATCTTACTAAGGGATGCTCCTCAACTCTGCATCTGAACTTTTCATTAACAAAATTAAAAACAAAATTTCAGACAATGTTACTTCCGGTGATAATGTTCACTGTCTCATAAAGCACTTCATATTATTATAAATCAAAAGTAGCATTATAACAGAACTATATGAAACACAAAGAGTTTGATCCAAAATCAAATGGGAACTTAAAATTCATTCTAAAGACAATAACAAAAGGCCAAGAAAAATAAGGCAGTACCAGGTTAATCTGCAAAAGCAGCAGCAGCAACTATTCCAACTTCACTATCACATAAAAATAAACCAGAAGTATAATTCATGAAATACACTTGCACTTTTTTTTTAGATCCGTCTGCAGGAGAACAAGAAAAGGTTCATGTGCTCAAAAAGCATTTGGACAACCTTGCATTCTTTTTTTTTTTTTTTTTTTTTTTTTTGACCAGTGATCTTGGCATTTCGAACTGCTCCTGCCTAAGAGCCGCTCCAGCTCTACTCCCTGTCTCCCCACCATCCCATTGTGCCATACTTCCTTTCTCTTCCCCATGTAATAAAATACCCACTAAGCTATTTTTATGTTCAAAATAAAAATAAAAAATAGGTCTCTGTTTTAAAATAGTCATCTCATTTTTTGAATATTTTAAGATTATATTGTAAAATTTGGGAATTCAGTAATTTTAAGTTTTCACTTTTGAAATGGGACTAACTTTTTGAGATAACACAAAAGGAACTGAAACTGTAACTTTGAGACAGGTAATGTCACTTTCCCTTTTCCCAAAAGAAATTCTATAATATTTCTTTATTAATGAGAAAAGTCTCTATTGTCATACTCACAACAACAATCAATTAACAGACTTGGAACCACTCCTACGGATTTTTGCTACATTACTACTAAAACTCGGACAAGGTATGTAACAAATCTACTACACAATGTAATATATTTTCAAGAAGTATAGAAATAAAATAGTTTTTACGCTACAAAGTAAAAGTTTACATGCACTACTAAATGTTTTACATGACATTTTAGCGCCAAATGTGTTTTTACACTTTTTCAAAATGTTTTATATTTTGGTAGACTTTTTAAATTTCTTTGTTTGAGTGTTAGCAATATAGGGCTGTAGCAAAAAGAGCATTGGAGCAAATCAAATTCTCCATTAACTATTATCTATCTCATTTCTCTCTCATACCCACTCACAAAGGGTATGTGCTTGAATCTACTACGTCTACAAGAGCACTGCAAGAAGATCCTAGGAGAGAAGCAAATCCAACGATTCTATACAAAAAAAATAAAAAATAATGTTGAAATAAAATAGCACAAAATTGCTATAAAGCAATGATTGATTGAACGTTATAATGTTGTAAATGTAATTTTCATATCATAACTAATAAATTGAGTATTCAAAAAAATAATTATTTGAGTACCCAAAAATAGAATTAATTGACTATCGAATTAATTGTTATCAACTGTGAGTTTAAGATTCTGTGATTTTCTTTATCATAGCAAAAAATCCTTTATCTACAAAATTGTTTTGTCATTTATTAATTGCACATTTTTAACTAACTACACATTTTATAAAAGAAACAACACATACTTGCATTAATGATTTTAAGAAGATGGCACTCCACAATAATCAGAGAAGACTCATTCCAAATTTGAGCATTTCTATGAAGATATGCAATCGTCGACAATCTGCACGCCGCAATGAAAGAGCCTAACACTCTCGATATGAGTTTACTTGGATCAAATGAAAATATGGCGTTGAAGAGGCCAGAGTGGAGGGAAAAACTCATGTGGTTGATGGGGGTTTGATTTTCCTTTTAATTTTTATTCATTTTAATGTATTGTATTGTATTTTAATTTATTTTAATTCTTTTTTATTCTCTATTATTTTCTTTTTTCTTTTCATTATAATTCATTTCCCCCTATATATCTTATATTCTTTCTATAATCATTATTATTTTCTCTTCTTTTTCTTTTCCGAATTTTATTCCCATCTTTTCTTTTCCTTTTTTAACTTATTTTTGTTTACTCACATCTTTTCTTTCACGATAACATATCAGGATTCATGTTATCCGACCGCATGTTATTTTGAGACTAAGGCTTTGTAGTTGTTTGTACATAGTTGTTCCCCTGGTTGATTTTTGCTGGGGAAAACTGGTAATCACAGACATGGAAAATAAGAATTCAGTAAAGTCAGAGGACAAGAAAGGTTTCATGTAGTAAAAAACAAGTTGGTCTGTACAACCAAAACGGTTTCTGCAGACAAGCCACACAATGAAACCAACTAAAAATTGAATTGCTTAGCAAAATAATCAATTATTGGAAAATGAATCCACCACGAAAAATTTTAAAAAATGTATTCATGATTGCTTCACAAATTCAAACATGTTACTAATCTTCCAACTAAGGCAAGATAGCAGAGCTAAATAAAGCAGAAAACAGCAAATGATGCATAAACTAATATTCAGACAATGTTGAAAACTAAAAATTTCAGACAATGTTACTTTCTGGTGATAACGTTCACTGTCTCATAAGTTGCATATTCAAACAATGTTACTTCTGGTGAAAACAGCAAATAATATGCAACACAAAAAACTTGATCCAAAACCAAATGGGAACTTAAAATTCATATAACCGCAAAACTAAACACTATTTTGAGTTGACCAGCACAATAGTCAATAACAAAAGGCGATGAAAAATAAAGCAGTACCAGTCTAATCTGCAGCAGCATCAACAATTCCAACTTCATCACCATCATCAGAAATAATGGGCAACTCCACATTTGTAGGACCGGGGTAATTACGAATCCCTGCCACCTCATTGTCTCTCGCTAGCAGCCGGTTCCGGAGTACAGGTATCCTTCTTGATAGTTCACCTGCGTAGTTAAAACCAAGTACCCTCTCCATGATGGAAATCTCCAAAGAAAAATTTCTCCTCGATTGGGATTCATACTCCCCCCGTGATTTCAAAAAATTTATACAATCATAAGCCTCCCGCATAGTCAATTTGGGCTGGCACCATCCATCAGCAATCCATGTTGGTTTAGACTCCACAATTTCACCAGGTAACCCCACTTCATTTTCTTCCTTCAACTGAGTAACAAAGATCTGCGTTATATTATGTCAAAAAGAGAAATATACAAGCAATGCTAATGTATAATTCACAAGTATTTGATCATACGTACCTTGGAGTTACGATCCACCATCAGGAAACTTTTCAGCGAAATGAGACTTGGAACATGAGGACATATTGAGATATTATCCCAAAGGCCCTCAAACTTGAGATATCGGCAACCTCCCACCACAGGATCATATGTGACCACAACATTGTTGCTGCAGACGAGAAGGACCTTTTCCCCATCCTCCATAAGCCACCTTACTCTAAGATAATTAAGAAATTTGCTTGGATCTTCAATGACAAAATGTTTAGTCCAAGACTCTTTGACACCATATTCTTCCATCTTCCATATCTCAATCTTCCCCAAATCATAATTTCCGCAGCAAATGGATATACATTCCTCTAAAACTCCCATACTGTAGTGATAAACAGAGGGAGTATGGTCCGAGCCAAATTGGTGAGGAAAAGGGAATTCATGAAACGATTCATCTCCCAAGTCAAAAGATAGTATCACACCACAGTGACAAAGCCAATGGAAAGTACCATTAAGATAAGCAGTTGTACCAAAGGGATCAAAATTGTCAGGCACATCAAAAGACCTCCATGATTTTCCGCCAACAATGAATATATGTGCTTTTTGGCTATATGTGAATCTTAACACCTTGAATTGGTGTGTTCTGGGACTGAACCCGAATTCAGATCTACGGTGCGTATTCTGGCCGTCTCCAGCCAAAAACTCAATCCTGTCCTTGGGTGGGGGAATGACTATATAGTCACGAGTAAAGGGATTGCATACATAATAACAACGGTTCGAGCGCGCTTCACTAAAACAAAGAAACCCATTGCATGAAGACATAAAACAGATTTTAAAGTCAACTTTGGTGGATTTAAACCCACTCATGATAGCTTTATAAGGAATGTATACGTCACCAGCAATCTTGAATCTTGAGGTACCATCACTAAGATCAACAAAGTGGATAACATTTTCTGGGCTTTCGGTATGTAGGAAAAGGCCACGGGGTGACTTCTCAAAGTGAGATTTAGCAAAGTTAGGGTCGGAGATTAGATTGAGCCAAGTTTTGGATACACTTTTGATACCAAGAACTGTTTTCACCGGAAGATAGGAAATAATTTCAGAGATGATTGGGGACGGGATATGGGGAATGAGATCAGACTCTTCTTGTTTGATAGATCTAGACCTTTTCATGGTATGAATGAATTGATTGAAATGATTCTTGAATAAGAAATGTAGATGCATGTATATGGAAAAAATCGAAAACAGCAAAGATTATATCAGCACCTTAACCATAGCCAGATCAAGCAAGACAAAGCACTAAAACTTACCCTCTTTGCAGATGAGTCACTTTGATGGATGATATCTCTAACCCCCCTCTAACACCTTCAAAGTTTATGAATTGCTAACCCTAATTTCACAATTTGATCCTATTTATAAGGGTAAATGGAGAGAGGATACTCTAGAATTACCCTCATCCATCTGATTATCTGCAATTCTACGGCTACGATTTAGACAAGGTTGTGTGTTGACACGTATATGACTAAGGATCATCATTTTTTAGACTAACGGCAAGAAAGCAAATACTCCCTCCGCCCCAGTTTAAGGTTATTATTTTCCTTTTTGGTTTGTCCCAGTTTAAGGTTCTTAGTTGCTTTATTACTTAAAATGGACAATGGGACCCACTTGTCATTCTCAAAACAAAAACTCCCTACCCACTTCTCCTATGTTACTTTTCATACTCACAACTTTACATTTTCTTAATCCCCGTATAAAGTCAAACTAAGAAGGTTAAACTGGGACATAGGGAGTAGATATTCTTCTTGCAATAGCCCAAGGCATTTTTTTCCCAAATAAACAGCATTATGATTAATAGAAATTCGATTACATGGAATAGAGAGCACAAAGAGGAAGACTATACCATTTCACTTCAAGGAACTAGATTGGATATTCCGAGCAAAGTGATCTTGTGATCTTTGCGTTTCTCCTTGGAGAAATGATTTAGTACTGTTAATGTCCTACTATCAGAGTCAACAATGTCATGACAAATAAACAGACGAGAAGTATAATTCATGAAATACTTGGTCTTACTGAGATTTGCTTGGACAACCTTGCATTCTTCGTTCCTTACACTTGTTTGAAAAAACACTAGCACAATTTATTTATTTCAAATCCATCTAGCAGGAGAACAAGAAAAGGATCTAAATTTTTATGGAAATTGGAGACACTCATTTAGGGAGTATTTTATATATTTAGGGAGTACGAACCTTATCTGGACTAAGGGAGTATTTGATTAAGGAGAAGCTAGTAACTTCCCTAAAAAAAATGGACTCTCATTTAAGGGCAAATCTTTTATGGAAATTGGACACTCATTTAGGAGTGGAGGCAGTAAAACCTTCTCAGTACCGAAATTCTGTAACTTAAACAAAGACAAAGCAGAAAACACTGACAACAACATTAGCGGCAATCATAAAGTAGTCCTATATAATCAACCATATCATGAGAAGAAGAATATACAGTATATAAAGTAATAAAATATCATAAATAAAACGCATTGTGAGGTGACAAGTGAAATAGCAAGCTATGGTAAATGGACCACACCCAAGGCCAAATCCAGTTAAGCGAAGAACTGCATATCAAGAACAGAATCCAAAGCTAATATAAAGCAAATAGTGTTCTAATCACCACCATCCATTATCAACATACCCACCATTTGCATCTGACATTAAAATCGACAAAGTATCCTCAATACGAAGGGCATCTATCTTGCATAGCCAACTATTAATCATCTTCATCACTGTCATACTGCTGGCATAAAGATTGAAGTCCACTGCTTGTATTATTATTGTGATGCTCATTTTTCTTACTCTCATCTTTTGGCTTCTTAATTACAGCAACTCTTACTTCTGACGACTTGAAAACAAATTTGTGACCATTTGGTGCTTTATAACCGGCTGAGTCTTCTTTATTTTTGAATCGGTCAATAGTCCTGGCTTTTGTCAGGTAATCTGTTGGGTTATCAGAAAATTCTTCAGAAATTTTTCTCTTCTTTAATTTCTCGAAACCTTCGGTTTCATCAATGTTGGAAAGGGTCAATTCTTTATCATCATCGAGATCTTCATCATTAATCCTTCGAACAAACTCCTTGGACCCTTGAAAGATAGATTTTATCAGAGCTTTTTTTTCTTCATCCAGATTCTCTTGCTGCACTGGAGCTGTTCGCTGTAAAGCTTCGAGCATGGCATCTACGCTCACAGTTGCATGTCTCGACCTCATTGACTTCATCTCATCAAGTGCAGCCATGATATCCATTTCTCTTTTCGAGTCCAAAGTCCTGTTCTCCAAAGACTTCATTGCATCTCCCATCTCTTCGGACTCCTTTTTCCGTTTCTCTTCCCCTGCCACCTCATCCTCTGCACGCCAAGGCTCAAAATTCCTCGCAGCCCCCGACTCAACAACATAGTCAGAGTTCTGTGGATCTGTCTTCATAGATATTTCTGCTGAACACTTGGTGCACTTGAAATAGAATCTGAATATTTGAATTCCAAGATAAGTCTCCCCAATCACGTCTTCTTTCCTTGAATTAAATTTGGTGCCCTTGTATATATAATTTCCACAGGTGGTGCACCGAATGCTCATCGGAAGCATCATTCTAACCTTGATTTGTTGATTCCTAGGCTGCCGCCTCCGTGGGATCTTTGCCGGATCAAAGTCCGGCGGATAGTACTTATTGAGAACCTTTCTCTCTCCCATTCTCTTTCAAGTGACAAACACAAACCGAATTGGAGATAGTTTCGATTCAATTAACGTGGAAAAAGAGAATGCGTAAAAAAAAAATCAAACCTTAATGTAGACGAATCAGATCTTCTGAGAAAGAAAACAAACAGAGTCTCTATAAAATAAATATGATCAACAACGGAGGTATGAATACGTTCAGACGACGACGAACTTGGAACGGCCGACGGTAGTGAGAGAGAAGGGAAGGTGGACCGTAGAAATTCTCGAGGCAGATCGTGTTAAGGGGTGAAATAGTTTTAGGGTTTATATAGGTTGATAAAGGGAGTGACTTACTAGGACACCTTAGCCTAGCCGGAAGTGGTTTTGTTAATACTCTTCTCCGTCAAAGTTTCTAATTCTATTTCTTTATACCGGAAAAAAAGTACTTAATTGATTACAAGATTATATATGAATTTTACCATCAAATTGTATAAAAAGTTATGTCCCTTAAAATAAAATTTGAACACTCATTTAAGGACAGAGGTAGAAGTATTTAAGTCACCCAATTTTTAATACGGGTTAACTGCAAATTAGGACCTGATCATCAAAATATATGGATTTGTAATTGATATTAACTATAAAGGGCTTTAGTGAAAATTCTGAAAGTTAGAGGGCTAAAAAATATTTTTGCAAAAATAATTTTTTTAATAGAAAACAATTAAATTATCATATATTAAAAAAGAAGTTTTAAAGTCATTAAATAAACTAAATATACACTATTTCTATGAATGTTTATATCAGAATCTTTTCACCAAATTAATAAAACTTGATATATTTTTTGAGAAAAAGTATAATTATGTGTGTCTACAAAACATACACATTGCAGAGGCCAATCTTGACATGCCACATCAACTAATACACAAGAAACCCACACATTTGTAATCAAATTGTGCCGATGACCACCTGTCTTTTTCCCCGGCCAAATTCATTACTTCGACAATCGACTGCAAAACCATCATTCACCGTGTTTGAAACTCGTCGGAGGGAACTAATAGACGGCACCCATTTGATTGAAAACGAGAGCTGTTGATTTCGGATTTTAGGGTTTGGTGGTCTGACCAAATCTAGCAACTTTGAGAATTCACGCGTCTTAATTTTTCTATTAAAAAAGTTTATTTTTGCAAAGTTTCAGAATTTTCACTAAAGTGCTAATATCAATTTTACAAATCCATACATTTTGATGATCATGTGCCACACATGGCATTTAACTGACTTTTCTAACGAAAATCGTCAAAAAGCTCTTAACTGGCGAAAATTTCACATTTGGAGCCCTGATTTGGCCACACAAAAACATATAGGGCCCCTTTTAGAAGACCCCCCTTGATTTTAGGCCCTAATTTGCAATTAACCCTTTTAATACATATTCACATAAATCACCTCATTTTTAAAATATTCAACTTTGTCATTCAACTTTATCTTGTTATTCACATGTAGGCTACCGAAATTTCTAAATATTAAATCTTACTACTCAACAAGTCTAACTAAAATTATGCAAATGGATGACCGTGAAATGTTTCCATTAGTTAGTTCTGAAATATCCTTTATACCCTCAATAACGTAAATATCAATTATATTTTTGAATTTTAAATTGATGCTTGCAATTTTAAACACTAATATGCACTTTTTAATTTTAAAATTCCAATCCAACTAATTTTGTTTTTTTTTTAAAAAAAAAGTAATGCAATTTTTTTTATTTGAAATAGCATGTTAGGGGTGTAAATGGGACGGTTTGGTTCGGTCTCGGCCATTTTAGAGACCGAATCACTAGTCATCGGTTTGGGAAAATTTCAGACCCAACCGAACCACAAAAAAGTTCAAACCAAACCGCCATGGTTTGGTTCAGACCGCGGTTCAGTAATATGGTTGAGACTCTGGTTTAGATCGTGGTTCAGACCGTGGTAAGATAGTGGTTCAAACCACCATTCAGACCGAGGTTCATATGACGATTCAAATCATGGTTTAGACGTTGTTGAAAAGAGAAAATACGGAGAAAGACAAATATTTGACGAATAAAGAAGGCAAATGAAGTGAACACACTGCAATATTTTTGTTAACTATGTGCCTCAACATATATAACACGTGATGAAATGAATATTGAATAAGATGCAAAATTTTAAGAATGGTCGAATGTAATGTAGTTTTTTATTTTAATATTTCAAAGGTGGATGTTACTTAACATACAAATATATGACTAATATATGCGGTCTGGCGGTTTGGACTAGTGGATCGGTCCGATGGTTTGGTTTGGCGGTTCAGTCTCGTGGTTTGGTTTGATTTGGTTTGGTTTGGTTCGGTCTGGTTTGGTTTGAAGGGGTCAGACCACAAACCAAACCGAACCATGCGGTTTACCAATTTTTTAGACCGAACCAACCACTCGTGCATGAAAACCGAATTAAACCGTATGGTTTGGTTTGGTCCCAAACCGTGGTCTAGACCGAACCACTGACACCCCTCTAGCATGTTCCAGTTAATAATTTACGACAGTATGCTCTAATTTCCAATTTTAAGATTGGGTTTTCAGCTTCTCCCTCCCCTTCTCCCTTCCCTGTTTCTTAATTCCAGTGAGTGTTCTTCCTTCTTTTGATATGTCTTCTTTGTATTCCTCCACTTAATTTTACTTTTATTAACTGTCATTTTCTCAATTAATAACTGTAAAATTGGGGGTTTATGTTCAAATGTCATTTCCTTATATTTCTTTGTTTTTCTTAAAATTTTTATTTCGGTGTTTTCTCATTGTATGTTTGTTTGTTTCTTCCAATTGTTGAGGGTCTCTTAAATTCTATCCTTGTTGAGAGCATGTGGAATTCTCTCCTTAGTGAGAGCATGTGGAATTCTCTTCTTGATGAGACTTTGCTTTGCATTTGATTTTTCGTTGATGTTCCTGGACTTATTATTGGCAGTTCTCATAGCTTCAATTTGGTTGGTTAAGTCCAAGGATAATGCTTTGGCTGTTTATTGGAAGCCATTGACATGTTTTTGCAAGTGCAAAAATGTAAAGGGGCTTCGTTTTCGATCTTACGTCTACTCAAGTTTGTCTTACCCGGGATGTTTGGTTGGTATTTTCTGTCAAATCAGAAACTATATTTTCTTATGTTTTCAAAGTTAAATCGTACAGTGTAGTAGATCAGTTAAATGCCAGTTGCACGCGGTGGCCAAGTTTTGCTTGGCGGAGCGTCTGTGTGTCCAAGGGACGAGTTCAGATGGGGCTTTGGTGTAAGATTGATATCAACACGGTTCTTCATGTCCATAGAATCTTCAATGTAGCATATTGGTTTTCAAGAGATTCTTAACAAATTTGTAATGTACTCCCTCCGTCCCATACTTATTGCTAACAATTGGAAGCGCACGGGGATTGAGAAAATATGTTGGAAAAGTAAGTATTGTGAGTGGGTAGGAGAGAGAAAATAATTTAGTGTATAGTTGTTGTGAGTGGATATAAGAGAGAAAAGTGAACATTTTGGGTAAGTAGCAATAAGTATGGGCCACTAAAAATGGAAATAAGTAGCAATAAGTACTGGACGGAGGGAGTATGTATTTGGGTAGAGCCTTTGGAGTGCCTACTAAATCTTGTCTCTTAATAAATCATATATGTTATTTTGCTTTTCAAAAGAAAAACAAAAAAAATTCCAACCAGCACGTGGAAAAAAAAAAGACACTACTTCATCTATCTCAAAATACATGTCGTTTTTACCATTTCACACATATTAAAAATGCAATTAATGCATGTGAAAAAGTCTCATACACCCCTAAAGTAATCAAATTACCTAAGCAATTAAAAGCTTGTGCAAGAGATAGTTCACTATCATTAATAAATGTAAAATTGGTAGTATACAACAACTAAAAGCCTTGAAAATTGTAAAGCGACAAGTATTTTGAAACAAAAATTAACTCCTAAAACGACATGTAGTTTGAGATTTTGAGTGAGGAAAATTGAAATTGAAATTAGAGAGATATACAATGTATTGTATGAAGATTAAGAACATTTATTACAACTTCAAACTAAATACAGTACAACAACAATCAAATAACGTTCTATTGCATTTATTAACTCTCCCCATTAATTAATCACAAACCGATAAAACTCAATTGCTATATAAAACCAAGTAATCAACTGCAAACACCATCACAAAATTTGATCTCTCAAAAGTCAAACCAAGTGAAAAAAATGGCAACATACAGAAATGTACTTTCAATAGCTTTGGTTCTATTAGTTTCATATGGAGCAATGCTTGCAGCTTCACAAAAGATCAAAAGTGCAGATCCTCCTTCTGCAGTCACGGCGAAGGATATAGAAGGGGACCCCACGGATCCATGGTATCACCGAAAGCTCCCACCACAGCCTAGGCCAGGGTATAATGCATATTTAGGAAACTGTCTGAGAATAATTACAAAAACATGCGGAAAACAGATGTTTGGCTTCATATTCAACAAGGTGAACAAGATTGATGATAGTTGTTGTTGCAAGCTCGAAAAGGCTGGCAAACTTTGTAATAAGGCAGTTTCGTGGACTCTTTCTCACCTAGATCAGTTCAAGCCTCAAGCATCATTAATTCTTACGAGGAGCGATCTGGCCTTTGATTCCTGCTCGACAAAATGTAAGAAATTTTAAGAACGATAAGCAATATGCAAGGACTGAAATAAGTTTTATTGTATTATCCTTGTACACTACAGGGTAGTTGAGATATGGAGTATATATATATACTTCTTGTTTGAACAGAAATATAATTCTACCTTATATTCAACATTTTTGGCTTTGAATACCTTGCATTGGTCCTTGCTGATGTAGAGTATTCTAATGATTTAAATGAATTTCTCAATCAAAAAGGAAGTACATATTTCAAAAGTGTATAAAAGAATGCAGTAATTAGGTGGTATAAACTGCCTTGCCACCTCTTGGGTTCTCATAGGGCCCCATACATACATACATACATACATACATACATACATATATATATATATATATATATATATATATATATATATATATATATATATATAAGAAAAAGAGTTTATAAATAAAATTCCAAACAATCACCGATTAGATATGAAAAGTGGATTTTTGAAGTGAAATGTCCCAAAATAGAATATATAACAGAGTGGGTAGATCATTACTACTTAAAACTCCATAATAGTCAGCTATGAAGAATTCAAGGATTATTAACTTTATGTTATTAGCCAGGTTGAATTTTGCTAATTTGGGAAAACTCGTAATCTCAGCCATGGAATATAAGAATTCAGCAAAGTAAGGGGAGAAGAAAAGGTTTCATGTCGTAGCACTAAAAAACAAGTTGGTCTTTATAATCCAGAAGGCTTATGCAGACTACCTACACATGACACGGACTGAACAAATAACTGCTGCGCAAAATAATCAATATTAATAGAAGATTACTCCGTGAGTTTTCCATTCATCTCAAACACAATATATACAAGTAGTCCTATCCTTTAGGCTATACTTACGGGATACATATCAATTCCCTACTTAGATGACCAAGTCAACCATAAATACATAAACCTAGATATATACAAAATATTCTACGAGATATATACATATACTCGAACACTCCCCCGCAATCAAAACGGGAGGAAGGCGAACGTTGAGATTGGACTGAAATTCTTCAAATAAGATAAGTGGAAGGCCTTTAGTAAAAATATCTGCAATCTGAAATCGGGACGGTACATGTAGAACACGCACTTGGCCACGAGCCACCTTTTCACGAACAAAGTGAATGTCCATCTCAACATGTTTAGTGCGTTGATGCTGAACAGGATTACCAGAAAGGTAAATCGCACTAACATTATCACAATATACCAATGTTGCCTTTTGAAGAGGAACGTGAAGCTCCAACAAAAGATTACGCAGCCAACAGGACTCAGACACAACATTGGCGACCCCACAGTACTCCGCCTCGGCGCTGGAACGAGATAACGTAGGTTGTCGTTTAGAAGACCACGAAATCAAGTTATCACCAAGGAAAACACAATAGCCTGAGGTAGACCAACGGGTATCAGGACATCCCCCCAATCAGCATCGGTATAAGAAATGAGGGTGGACGTAGAAGACGGAGAGAGATGCAAGCCAAGAGAGAGAGTACCTTGAAGGTTACGAACAATACGTTTCAAGGCATGCATGTGAGCCACCATAGGAGCATGCATAAAGAGGCAAATCTGTTGGATTGAACAAAATAATTTTGGAACCGGACAGGACATGTGGAACCTCAGACTTTATCATTCATATCCTTAAAAAGTTTGAATAGTAAAACATGAAGATCATTTTGGGACGGAGGGAGTATTTTAAGAATGAGGTGATTTACGTGAATAATGTACTCCCTCCGTCTAAGGCTGAACAAAATAATTTTGGAACCGGACCGGACATGTGGAACCGGACCGAACCAATAAAAACCGGACTGGACCAATACTTTTGGTTTGGTTCTGGTTCTATAATTTTTAAGAACCGATAAATTGGTCTGGTTCCGATTTTCAGAAATTTTAACATTGGTTTTAGACCGGACCAAACAAATAATATAACGTATATAGTTTTATATATAATGTTAATACATAAAAATTGTATTTTTCTAGTTATATAACAATATCTACTATTTGTTAACAAAAATTACAAAGCCTACGGTTGTTGGTCTTCTTTTTGCTAATCAAGAAACATACATACAGTAGTATTTTTCTTTTACTGAACATAAATATATCATGAAAGTTAAAGTACTGTTTTCAAGTTCATGTAATTCTAAATTGCAGGTTGGGATTTCTTAGTTCTGCGCATCAATTAAGTGCATCTAGTGAAAGAAAGATTTTCTTCTCTAAATAATTTTTCTAATACTCAATCTCTTGCTAAAGTTACGACAAAAGGAAAATTAATAACAAATGTATATTTTAGCAGAACCGAAACCGTTGTTTTGGTTCTTGTACATATTGGTTCGGTCTTGGTTCCAAATTTTCGTAGAACCGAATTGTTGGTATGGTCCCGGTTTTATGAAATTTTAACAAAAACCGGCCCGAACCGGACAATGAACACCCCTACCTCCGTCCCACTATAAGGTTTCTACTTTGACTTTGCACGGGGATTAAGAAAAATTAAATGTTGTGAGTGTGAAAAGTAAAGTAAGAGAGAGAAAGTGGGTATGGAGCTTTTATTGTGAGAATGATAAGTGGGTCCATTTTCCATTTTACTCCCTTCGTCCCAGAAAGATGTCCACTTTTGAGTTTTGATAGTCAATACTAGTGAACTTTGACTGATAAATATAAATGCCAATCTAACCATCCTTGTGAACTCTAAATTTTGTTATTGATTAATCATCAAGTGATTTATCAATGACAAATTTTAAAATTTCATTGGGATGATTACATTGATAATAATATTTGGTCAAAGTTCACATGTGTTGACCGTTAAAAATCCAAAGTGTTCACATGTGTTGACCGTTAAAGTTCACATTCTTGAAGGATTAACAAGAATGTAAATTAAAACTAGAAAAAAAAAAAATTGTGGGTATTTTGGTTTTTTGATTAATTTAATTAAACTAAAACAATAATTAAAATTAAACTAAGAAACAAATAAAAGCAAGATTAACGAATAGATTCACGAATTGAGTTCATAAATACTTTCACTCTATGTTATGCTCATAATAACAATATCTATCTTTTTCTTAGGTTCGTTCACTTTAGTAAAATTGGGACGGTTCGGTTGCCGGATTGCAATCCTATTATTTCCTTTATGTTAATACTTTCCGCTAGGTCTATACAACATGCAAGAAACTCATGAAGCACTCAAGAACACATGAACCTAAATCCTTTTGACTTCCGCTAAGTCCTTAATTAAATTTAATCATCAAAATAGTGGTCAACTTATAATCACCCACGCTAGTGCAATAATATATACCCCATAACTCTAAAGTCAATTTATTTCTTAACATATAATTGAAAATAAAGAATTTATCATGGAGAATGTTTTGATGAACAGGAATTAAAATTGAATGGAAGAATTAAATCTGTATCATAGAGATCTAGTATTTCTTACTACCAATCCGTGAATCTAAGAAATTAGTTACTCATAAAATCAAGAACAAAGAATAAATTTAAAAACATCAAAACCTGGATTAAATTGATGAATCATTGATTACAAATCTTGAATCCTTAAATAACGTATGAATAAAATAATGTGTATGGAGTATTATTTTTATACTAGGGCTAAGAAGGTGTAAAAATAGGAAAAACCCTAGGATTCCTTGATGAAAAAGGATAAATAAAGTTGATGGCCGAAATTTCCCCAGGAGCCCCTGTGATTTTGGAGTTTCAAGAAAAGTCCTTCAAAAATTCCCTAAAGGTCCTCCGAATATTCTAGAAAAGTCCCTAGCATTTTGGAAATTACATAATGTTGGAATAGAGATCATAAAGGAAACAAGGAGAAGAAAATCTGGCGCAGGAGCAAGCGGGCGCCTGGTCATCACCAGGCGGGCGCCTGAACTTGGCAGAAAGATTTTGTTTCGGGCAAAGGAATGCAGGCAGGCGCCTGGTGCCGCGAACTGAATTCGGGAAAGTGCAGATTTTTTAGGAATTCTCATATGTTTAGGTTTAAGTCTCATTCTAGGTTGTATATTTAAGTAAGGTTCCGCCCCATAACTCATTGTAACTCCATATTTACATATTATAGTGCAAGATCCTGGCTTGGTAGTGCCCCCAGACGTAGTAAAAAATATTGAAGAACTAGGTAAACAATTTCTTGTGTTCTTTTGTCTTTTGCTTTGGGTTATCTATTTCTTGTGTTTGTTTGTGGGCTATTGATTTCTTGCGATTTGCTTGGGTTGGGAGGGCTTATTTCACAACAACTGGTATCAGAGCTCCAGTTTAACGATCCGGATTTATCAAGCAATCAAGAATGGGCAAGGATAAACAAGCGGTGGAGAAATTTGATGGGTCTGACTATGCGTTTTGGAGGATGCAAATAGAGGATCTCTTGTAAAACAAAGATCTTTATAAGCCTTTAACAGGAGTCAAGCCGGAAAGCGAAAAACAGGAAGATTGGGATCTTATGGATCGGAAAGCCCTAGGGGTGGTTCGATCTACTTTGTCAAAGTAGATCGCGAAGACTACCAAAAAGGCGAAAACCACCAAAGAGCTATTGGATTATCTTACTGAGAGATTTGAAACTCCATCTGCTGCAAATAAGGTTGATTTGATATGCAAGATGGGTAATCTCAAGATGCAAGAAGGAGGATCCATAGCCAAACACATCGATGAGTTTATGGATGTTATAGACTCATTCAGCGTTGGATATTATGTTTGGGGATGAGGTTCATGCTTGTCAGTTGCTAGCGTCCTTACCAGGAAGTTGGAGCGAAACGGTGACAGCTTTAAATGCTTCAGCGGGTAAGAATAAATTGAAGTATGATAATGTCAAGGACTTTCTTCTAGGCGAGGAAAATCGTATAAAGAAGTTGGGGACACCATCTACTTCGGGATTGGCTTTAGCTACAACTAGCAGGGGAAAGCTGGGTAATAGCAACAAGGGGAGAACTGAATCAAAGGAAAACGCAAGAGGTGGTGAGTACAGGCCTAAGGAGAACAAGAATGCACCGAGGGATGCCAAGGGATCGGTTCAGTGCTATCATTGTAAGGAGTTATGACACTACAAGAGGGATTGTCCCATGCAAGGGGATAAATCAGCGAATGTGGTAACGGAGGGTGAAGATGTACTGATTCTAAGTGTTAGTAGTGCGCTAGAATCATGGGTGCTGGATTCGGGGGCATCATTCCACTCATGCGGGCATGAAAAGGAGATGGAAAATTATACTTCCGGTGATTTCGGAAAGGTCTATCTGGCGGATGGCGAGCCTTTAGAAATCAAGGGAAGGGGATGTCAGAATAGGAGCATCGGACGGGAAGGTCTTACATCTACACGGGGTCAGACACATTCCAGGTTTGAAAAAGAACTTGTTATCAGTTGGGCAGCTGGATGAAGAAGGTTACACGGTAACTTTTGGCTGCAGGAACTGCGTTATTACTAAGGAGGATTCAAAGATCGCTCGGGTAATAAGGAGGGGACATTGTATTTGGCAAATAACACCAAGGATAGTATCGCGGTGGCGTCAGCCAAGGGTGATACGGATTTGTGGCACTGTCGATTAGGTCACATGAGTGAGAAGGGGATGAAAGTACTTTGCTTAAAGGGAAGACTACCGGGTTGAAGACATTCGACGTGGGGATCTGCGAAGATTGTGTGTTTGGCAAACAGGCGAGAAGTAACTTCTCGAGGACATGTAGGGCTTTGAGGGAAGCAAAGTTGAAATTGGTTCACACGGATTTGTGGGGGCTGGCCCCGGTAACTTCTCTAGGTGGTGCATCATATTACATGTCGTTTATTGATGATTCGACGAGGAAGGTCTCGGTTTATTTCTTGAAACACAAAGATGAGGCATTCGAGGTGT
This sequence comes from Campanula takesimana, assembly GCA_026119855.1. Taxonomy (NCBI): domain Eukaryota; kingdom Viridiplantae; phylum Streptophyta; class Magnoliopsida; order Asterales; family Campanulaceae; genus Campanula; species Campanula takesimana. The sequence goes on from JAOWBW010000227.1 coordinate 1,642,710, forward strand.
TTAAGAAGTGGAAGGCATTGGTGGAGAATCAGACGGGACTTAAGCTTAAAAGCTTGAGGTCTGACAATGGTAGGGAGTATGAGCTCGGGGAGTTTAAGGAATATTGTGCAGCGAATGGCATTCGTATGGTGAAGACACCAAAGGACACACCTTAACATAACGGGGTTACAGAGAGGATGAACAGGACATTGAACGAGCGGGCTAGAAGTATGAGGTTGAACTGTGGACTTCCGGAGATGTTCTAGGCATATGCGGTTGACACGGCGGCTTTCTTGATCAATAGGGGACTTTCGGTACCATTGGGGAATGAAATTCCAGAGGAAGCATGGAGTGGCAAGCAGGTAAATTTGTTCTTTCTTCGCATATTTGGCTGCGTTTCATATGTTCATATAGACTCTGCTGATAGAACTAAATTAGATGTTAAGTCTGTAAAGTGTACGTTTATTGGTTATGGCGGGGATGACTTCGGGTATAAGTTTTGGGATGACCAAAATCGTAAGGTTATTCATAGTCGGGATGTTATATTCAATGAGCAGGTTTTGTACAAGGATAGAAAGGGAGCATCTGATGGGATTAGTTCGGAACTAGAGATTGTTGAGGTGGATATTCCAGACTCGGGTGGGAGCAGGACGGTTCATGATGACCAAGATCAGAGGGTCATTGAAGATGAACCACATACTCCAGGACCGGATATTCCGCTGCGCAGATCCAGTAGATTGCGTGGATCTCCTTATTGGTATTCTCCTTCGAATTACTATTTGTTGTTAACAGATAGTGTTGAACCGGAGCGTTATGCGGAGGCTGTTCGCAGTGCACTTGGTGATAAGTGGAATGTTGCGATGGATGATGAGATGGACTCATTAAAGGCCAATGAAACTTGGGAGTTGATTAAACTTCCTAAGGGGAAGAAGGCATTTCATAACAAGTGGGTTTACAGGATCAAGGAGGAAGCAAGCGGCAGTAAGCGTTACAAGGCAAGGTTGGTTTTAAAGGGGTTTCAGCAAAAATATAGTATTGACTACACCGAGGTCTTCACTCCTATTGTGAAGATGACCACTATCAGAATGGTTCTGGGGATAGTAGTGGCAGACAATTTGTTGCTGGAACAGATGGATGTAAAGACGACTTTTCTTCATGGGGATTTGGAGGAAGAAATTTACATGGTACAACCAGAGGGATACTTGTCTAAAGGTAACGAGTAACTGGTTTGCAGGTTGACTAAGAGCTTGTATGGACTTAAACAAGCTCCTAGACAGTGGTACAGGAAGTTTGTGGATTCATGCATGACATTGATTTTATCAGATGTGAGGCTGATCATTGTTGCTACTTCAAGAACACTGACAACGGGTACATAATCTTGCTATTATATGTGGATGACATGCTAATAGCGGGATCTAGTAGTAGAGAGGTAAACAGATTGAAGGCACAGTTGTCAGAGCGGTTCGAGATGAAGGATTTGGGGGAGGCCAGAAAAATCTTGGGCATGCGGATTGACCGGGATAGGGAGTCGGGTAAGTTGGTTCTTTCACAAGCAGAGTACGCCGAGAAGGTCTTAGCAAGATTTTGCATGGAAGAGGTAAAGCCAACAGGTACACCGTTGGGTATGCACTTTAAGCTATCCGAAAAAGATTCACCTAAGGGCAAGGAGGAGCGTGAAAAGATGGCTAAGAATCCATATGCTTCGGCGGTGGGGAGTCTAATGTATGCCATGGTGTGTACAAGGCCGGACATTGCACATGCGGTGGGAGTAGTCAGCCGGTACATGGGCAATCCAGGGAAGCAATATTGGGAAGCAGTTAAATGGATCCTTCATTACTTAAAGGGTACTGCTGGTAAGGCTCTATGTTTCTCAAGCAAGGATGTCATGTTAGCAGGTTATGTTGATGCGGATTTGGCATCAAGTGATCTTGATAAGAGGAGAAGTACTACGGGTTATGTGTTTACATTGGGTGGTACGCAATCTCCTGGGCTTCTAAATTGCAGAAGATCATGGCTCAGCCTACTGCGGAAGCAGAATATGTGGCAGTGACAGAGGCAAGCAAAGAGATGGTATGGTTGCAGAACTTCTTGGGTGAACTTGGGAAGACGTGAAGTGGTAATGCTCTCTATAGTGTCAGTCAAAGTGCAATTCATCTAGAAAGGAATCCAGCGTTTTATTCTAGGACAAAGCACATCGAGCTGAGGTTTCATTACATCAGGCATCTCTTGGAGAGGAAGATCTTAAGGCTAGAGAAGATTCAAGGATCAGAGAACCCGGCTGACATGTTGACCAAGGTTGTAAACCTTGATAAGTTGAAGCTATGCATAGCTTCAACGGGGCTTCGAGAATAGGGGAGGAGGATGGCACTACCATGATCGAGGTGAGCACTATGGCACTAAGGATGAGTTGAAGACGGATACGGGGCTTATGTATGGGTTGATCTCTAGGTGAGAGATTGTTGGAATAGAGATCATAAAGGAAACAAGGAGAAGAAAATCTGGCGCAGGAGCAAGCGGGCGCCTGGTCATCACCAGGCGGGCGCCTGAACTTGGCAGAAAGATTTGGTTTCGGGCAAAGGAATGCAGGCGGGCGCTTGGTCCCTACCAGGCGGGCACCTGGTGCTGTGAACTGAACTCGGGAAAGTGCAGATTTTTAGGGAATTCTCATATGTTTAGGCTTAGGTCTCATTTTAGGTTGTATATTTAAGCAAGGTTCCACCCCATAACTCATTGTAACTCTATATTTACATATTATAGTGCAAGATCCTAGCTTGGTAGTGCCCCCCAGACATAGTAAAAAATATTGACAAACTGGGTAAACAATTTCTTGTATTCTTTTGTCTTTTGCATTGGGTTATCTATTTCTTGTGCTTGTTTGTGGTCTATCGATTTCTTGCGATTTCCTTGGGTTGGGAGGGCTTATACCACAACACATAAAAGCCAACTTATTTTTGGAAATTCCTAAAAAATTCCCTGGAAAATTCCCCTAAGGTCCCTGGACTCGTGGGCGCTTGGAATGGTCCAAGCGGGCGCTTACTATGGTCAAAGCTACTGTATTTTCTACCCAAATAGCAGGCGGGCGCCCGGTATAGAGCAGGCGGGCGCCTGGCCCTATTCAACTGTTGTACTTTTGTCGCGCAAAATTCTGGAAGCCATAACTTCTTCATACGAACTCCGATTTGGACGTGTAAACTATCGTTGGAAATATTTTTTCGAGTAATATCTAATAGACTTGATTACTCAGAGATCACATCTCTTATTCTTTATGTTCTAGTCCGTTCTTTATCCTTCCTTTTCGCGCTTTAACGTACATGAATCCATACATTAATCCGCTCCTTCCCTATACTCATAAACACTCAAAAAACCATCAAAACACTCAAGGTTGAGCATCTAATAAGTCATAAAAGTATATAATTTGAATGGGTAAAAATACATCTATTATGGACTATCTTTCTGGGACAGAAGGAGTAAGTAATAATGTAAAGTAAGGTGGCGTTTGATTTTTTTAAGTGTTAAGTACTAAACTCTGATTTCATGTCTGAACTAATAAGAGGCGGCGTCTGAAGACTGAATTTTAATTTTTCAAAATTGTTTGGTAGCAACACTGAATGAACTGACTGAATATGTGCAAATATTTTTACATTCCCATTGTAACCTTGAAAAGTATTGAATTAATTTATTTATTTTTAAAGGAAAATGTATTATATTCAATTGGAAAAGAAATCTCTCTAAAAACAAAGACCTAAATATTTTCAAAAAGCAACATCTTTACAAATGCACTGACAAAATGGATGTGGAAAATAACACCAGCAACAATGGTGAAATGAAATCAAATAAAATAAAAAGTACAGTAGTGTAATATTGATACTATAGAAAACTAAATTACAAGAACCCAGCTCTCTGTAGGCCAAACAAGGATTCGAACAATTTCAAACTAATTCAAAATTCCACCATTAATTTCACAAAAAAAAAAAAAGAAAGACAAAAAAAAAAACGAAATCCCAAAGCAAAATCAAGATACATTACTTTGGAAAAACCTAGATCCAAACACCCCTATCTCAAAAACGCCTTCCTCGATTGCGTCCCGCCGTTATGTTGCCGAAAATTACAGATCTCAGAAGAAGGTAAGAAAAACGGAAGAAGGAAACAAAGACGCCGGGGCGGAGAAGGTGATCGGGCAGAGGAGGCTGGTCGGAGAAGGCAACAGGTCGGAGGAGAAGTTCGGCGGCCCTGGGAAACATGGTGATAGAGAGAGGGAGAAAAAAGAACGCTGATGAAGAAAAGGAGTGAAAAGCGAACACAAATGCCAGGGGTAGTATTGGGATTATCAAAATTGTGTGAGGAAAATTATGTAAAAGTGACTCTAGATACACATGTCTGAACCATTAAACCTTCATTTTGAGTCTGAATATTAAGTGGCTAATAAGAGGCAATTAGATCTGAAAGCTGAAAAAAAACCAAACACTCTGAATTTGGCTAAGGTCTGATTCGCTAGGCATTCTTACTCCATTAAGATCTGAATGAAAAAAACAAACAAGGCCTAAGAAATTTAAATTGGGACCGACTAAATGGGAAATTAAGAACCAAATGGAAGAGGAAGTACGTTTTAATTTTGTCATAGAGAAGAAATAGAAACTTGACTAAAACTTCCGTGAGACCTGCTATACCCGTCTCATCCATGAGACGGGTCGGTTTTTGACCCACCCGCCCGACCCACGAACCGGCTCCAGGACTCAGGGGTCGAACCTGCCACGTGGCAGCCTGTCATAGGCCCAATATTTTTTATTTTTTTTTATGCTTTTTTTAATTTTTATTTGTTTTTTTTGTTTTTTTTTTCGTTTTGACAAAAGTAATAGTTACTATAACATAATGTAATGACTGTATACATATAAAGTAACAGTTTGTATGCATAAAAGTAATACATATATATAGAAAAGTAACAGTGTTTTTTTTTTATGTTTTCTTCGTTTGCCAAAAGTAATACTTATTACAACTAAAATGTAACGAACGTGTTACTTATATGTAATAATGTTTATACATAATTGTAACACATATGTATAGAAAAAGTAATAATTCAACCATTTACATTTTTAGAGCTAAAAACACTTGATTTGTCGCGACCCGACCCCTCGGGCCGGGAACTCGCGAGCTGGACGTCGACTTAAAACCAAAACTCTAAAATATAGAAGTTAAAAATTCCATTTTGAACCAAAAGATTATAACACAAGGTTTTACAAATCCAAGTTTAAATCAACAAAGTACATCTAACATAAGCTCCACAGCTTATACCCAAAAGAATAAAATATACAATTCTTAATGACGTCAATAATGGTAAAACTATCCCCAAAAAGTTATACATTTAAATAATGTAAACCGATCCATAACAACCTGCCCCAAAATCTCAATCCTCTCGACGTCCTCCTCGATCCGCGAATCCTAATCCTTTTCCTCCTGGGGGGGTTAAGGAAAAACAAAGATGGAAATAAACGGGGTGAGATAAAATCTCAGTAAGTTACTAATGCAACTACATGACATGCTAATATGCAATGACCAATAGCAATTAACATAAGACAGATAGCAGCGGAATAATAAGTGACATGCTGTCGAACAGTAACATCCAATAACTGATAAACGACTATTTTATAGTCTTTTATGATATATTTTACATACTTTTTTATCCCAATTCCTAGCTTTATTTAGTCAATTTTTTTTATCTCTATTTACATCTTTTATTTGGATATGATGCTTGGTGTTACTTTGTGGTTAAAACAGGTCTTTCGGGTTAAAATATGACTCATATAGTGAATCGGAGCAAAAAGGTTGAAGATGGAACAATTTAACCAAGTCAAACCAGCCCGGACCATGTTCAAGACCCGCCCAGGTGCTCAGCCGAGCACCACCCTTGACTCGGCCGAGCATAGGGAATCAGAAAGGCAGATTTATTTTCAAAGGCTTGCTCGGCCGAGCACTTTTCCTTGACTCGGCCGAGCACCCCCTGTTCAGCAACTTTTCAGATTTCTCCAAAAGGCACCTTTTCAAGAAACCTTCCGGGAAAAAGCACATCTCTTCCTCCATGGCCTATATAAAAGACTAGAAACCAGTAGTTTAAAGGGGGAGATTTTATTGTAACATTACTCTACTAAATTTTAGTCTCAAATATTATTATTTTATATCTTTTTGGAGGTGTTCTTGAGGAAAAGCAATAAATATTCTTACAGAGTTATTCTCATCCCTTTGTCTTCATCCAAATCTGAATAAGTGTTTCTCATCTCTCCTTATTATTTTTTATCTTGTTCATGTTTTAATTTCACAAATGGCTTGTGAGTAATTCTCCCTTTTTCTCAGGGTTGGAATTCAACACCATTTGTTCATCACTTTAATTCATGTTCATCTATTTTTCTTCTCTTCATCTTAAACAATCTCTTCATATTGTACTAAAACGCCTACAACCATGATGAGCTCCATGATTTGTATGAATCTTAGTTAGTCAAGAGATGGAGCGAGAGTGGAATCTTGACTAACGGAACCATATAAATAGACTGGGTTTCATTAATCACGAGAGTAGGTTAATGGCCTAGGGGTGCTCCTTGAGTGGAAGTATGCCGATTTTCATAAAGAAAACTTAATGGATTCTTACTAATTATGGTCAGCTAGAGATAAGCCGGAATGCCCGTTTGTGACAGGGCGGGGACAACATAAACGGATTTCTCAAACAGTTAGGGCATAATTAGTATGAGAATACAAACGCTACTTGCTTGATCGTGAGAAGTAGTGTAGGCCAAGCATACCATCCTTGATTTAAAATGAAACTTTAACTAAAAGAGCATGATTACTTGATGAACATTTGATTGTTTGAGTCCCAATCCCAGGAAGTATTTCTACATAAGAGTTTTCAATTCAAAATTAGAGTATTGTGCAATATATTTCTAGTTCAGTGACAAAATAATTTAACCCCCCAATCACACTTTTTACTATTCTTTCATCAAAGCAAACATTTTCTAAAGTAACGTTTTCTCCGTGGGATCGACCCGTACTTGCACATTACTATACTATCAATAACCCGTGCACTTGCGGTATTTATAACTAAGCCTCGTTTAGGGCCTAACAATAACCAATCATATAAATAAACATATAACAACAAATGAGAGGCTCCCTATCGCCAACCGTCCCATACCGGTTGGAAATAACGACCAGCTCATCATGCAACACATAAAGCTGAAATAAACACTCATAAGTGGATACATAGCCAAGGTTTCACCCAACTGAAAGAACCAAATAAAGGTCGCTGCGCAGCTTCAATAATCAACAAATCATCATCTTCATAATAGCATGAAAGCTGAAGAGAAATCCCCGGTACCGGAACCAATAACCAAATGAAGTGTCACAAGGGACGGGAGACATGCCACAAAGTCATGCTCCAAGTAAAGCTAAAATGCACACAAAGGAGCTAGCTCTTCTCACATCCAAGGCCAATCTGGAGGAGGGTAATAATGGGGCAAAACAATGGTCAACATCACAATGGACTTGGCTGTTCCATCATAATGTTTCGCATCGCCCAAACACACATAAAATACCAGCTGGACTTCAAGTAAAGGCTAAGTAATAAAATACTAGCTCAAATAAACAACTAAGGATTCCAAAGTAGGGAACCATTTCAAATAAGTCACCAAAAAGGTGCACCAATACAACAACACATCAAAAGATGCTCAAACAATCCAAAATGATACTCAATTAAATCCCATAACATATTTGCTCACAAAGGAACCATTTCCCACATTAAAGTATTCCTCATTTCCAAGCAATAACCAAATTGATTCCACAACTAAATTGTTCACAAAGGAACCAAATTCAAACATTAAAGTAACCCATAATGTTAATTTTTAAGTCTACTAAAGTAGTACCCAAAATCTAGGCTAAGATTGCATCCCAGTCTTATACCAACAAAAAGGGAGTTCTTGGACACAACAGACCGATCAAAAACGTTTTGTTATAGAACACCTACCAAAATCTCAACACAATCTGAACCTGAATCCCCACCAAATGAACCATCTCATCTCGTAGAACTCTAAAAGGGCTTTAAAACGATAGTTTACTCGATTGAAACGGAGTCCGGAAGAAGAAGTTATGGCCCTCGGAAGATAGCACGAAAACAAATCAATTTGGAACAGGGGATGGAGGGGTGCGCGCGCTTCATAGGGAAGGAGGCGCGCGCTTCATACGATCAGAAGGAAATGCTAGAATTCAAGGGATGAGGGTGCGCGCGCTTCAACCAAAAGGGGGCGCACGTCTTCCTGCATCAGAAGGAAATCAAGAATTGGAAGGGGGGAGGGTGCGCGCGCTTCATAGGGAAGAAGGCGCGCGCCTCCTATCGTCTTCAACGAAAACCCAGAACTTCACCTGGTTCTTCAATTCGGGAATGAACCTAAAATTGCCATTTCTTTACCAAAACTCAAATGACTCAAAGCCAATACTTCCAAATAACAATACCAAGGTACCCAACCAATTAGGAACCCAGAAATGACCCATAAACAACCTTAAAACAACTTGAACCAAGGAGTGATTCCAAATGCCCAAAATCACAAAAGATGAACCAAATACCAATCAACTCCAAATCAAACAAAAAGGTTACATATATCAACAAGAGTATCAAGGGAGTTAAATATGAACATTATTAGCATAAAAGGGGGGAAAAACAACTTACTCGGATTTTCTCAAAGGTGACGGAACTCGAAATTTCTTAGCTTCCTACGATCCTATCGACGATCTAAACATGATTCATGTTTTAAGAAATGAGAAATAACAATAGGAAGATGAAGAAAATGAAGAGAGAAGTGAGAGGAGAACTTACCCAATGGAGAGAGAGAGATTGAGCTGGGAGAGAGAAATGAGGAGTGAGGGTGAAAGAGTAGGGAGGTGAGGGAGAAGAGAGGGAGTAGGGGGAATTATTTCCAAAACTTACACTCAGGCCCCTCCTCTACACTACACACAAATACTTACACTCCCTACTAACAATTAAGACCCAACAATATTACACTAACCCGAATGACTCAAATAAAATGCTAAGCATAATTATGATGAACATAAAATGCACACAAAAATATTTAAATGAATAATAATTTAAATAAATAAATAAGCAAATAAATAAATAATAATTATTTATTACTAATAAAATAGAGCCTAGTTTTCGGGTCGTGACATTCACTCCCCCTTAAAGAAAATTCGTCCCGAATTTTAAATTACTTACCCGAAAGACCAAATAGGTACGGATACGATAGTTCCGTCATTTCTCAAATTCCTCAATTGTCCAATCTAACCCACTACAAGGTAACCTTAAATAATGCTTATGATAACACTACCTCTCGAACCGAATCATTCCATCATTATCTTCATTACTAATCAAAACTCATACTCAAAATCGAAGAATCCAAATTATTTCCACACATAATCCTCGAGATATCTCAAGCTCGCCTTATTCATAGCCTTAACTACACCGCAAAGGTACTTCCATTTGTAAATCGCATACTTAGTATTATTCCCCAGAAATTCAAAACATTACCATCTCGAGCTAAATTAGCTCTTAAAATATGAAGGGCTAAAGAAATTCTCCATCCCCATAATATTCACCAAAGGCTATATCTCTAAGGATTCCCATTATAGTGCTCTCGCTCTAGGTAGCACCTTAAACTAGAGGTGTAATATAAACCCAAAATTTTAATACAAAATGTTCACTTAAATCTACGCCATAATATCATCGTCATAACACTCCAATCCTTGAAAGCCTAAAATAATTACGAATACTCAATAGTCCGAAAATGATCTAAATTTTATCTTCAAGGGATTTCCTCTAGCTCCCTTTTTAGTTAATAACCTGTGCTCATATACCCAAGGAAATCAACAAATCTCAAATCCTCAATAGCTAACCCAAGTTAGTCTTTCACGCATACATTTATTAACCTAATGATACTTAGGCTCAATAGTACTACCATCATAATAAACCAATTAGCTAGCAACGTTCCAACTGACCCAATACCAAATCATGATATTCCGTAATTATGCCCCAGTATTGATACTCCACTTCCTTCACATACCCTTGATCCAATTCGGGAAACACCACCAAGAAGGGATTTAGAACCATAGAACCACCATCTAACCAAAATTTCAAAATGCCTTTAACATAAATCGAGAAATTATTACTCTCCCAAAATGTACTTAGTCCTTTCTAACTTAACACGCTTACCACCATTAATGATCATAACTCCTACAACAAACTCATCATCCATAACAAATCGTACACCTCTCCATACTAATCCATTCCGATGCATTCACGGAGATGTACTAAAAGTGACCAAAATTTTCCTTAAGAGATCCTCAACTCCTATAACCCAACCGATACAATATGGATTTTGATCTAAATAAGAGCATTACAACCTTGTACCATAACAACACAATGTAACCCAAGCTTTTCCAAAACACTAGGTACTGTTAAGAAGAAAAATAGAAATCTTACAAATGATAGATACATCCAACAACTTGGTATAGACATCCATTGTCACCCATCGAAGCAAAATAGTCAGATTCCAAATAAGAAAAGATATGCTTAACTCTACACAAAAGAACGGTCTCAAAACAATTTTAGGGAAAAGGGAAGAGAGGATATAACAATTTTCCTACAACAATTGACTAAAGCATGACATTTCCCTTCTCAAAATGACATCAAAAATCTTATAATAGCAATATGAGCAATTTAGCAGGTAAGTTATATCTACCTTTAAGCACAACATGAGCACATAAGACTCCATCAGACATCCTACACTCCTCCATAGGAGTAGACACTGGCAACACATAAGTCAAAGACTCAAGAGAAATAAATGCAACTAAATGCACATAAACATGAGAATGCGATGATCCTAAAATGCACGCGCTCGCTCTCTCGACACAAAATTAATACCTCCTGAAACTGATGAATCACCCGCTGAGTGCTGACTGATTGCAAATACTCTACCCGAAACCTTGGGCTTCCCCGAAGCATCCCTCTTCTGACCCTGTGGTATTCCAGCTCCTGTCCCCGATGACTGAACTCTAAACCTCGGACAATCTTTAACGAAGTGTCCCAACTGACCACACTTCACACATTTTCCTTGCTTCTTCCAACACTTGTCTTCTGAGTGTCCTTTCCTCTGACAGTAGCTGCAGACTTTCCCATTTCGTGTCCCCTTATTAGAACCTTGATTTCCTACTGTTGGTTGCCCTTGAAGTTGCCTTCTGAATCGAGTTTGCGCTCCAGAATTACCTCTGTTATCTGAATGTTGCTGTTGTGACTTACTCTGCCCTCCTTGCTTACCCGGGTTAACCATCTCAGTCTTCCTTTTGTGTTCCCCAATATCCTGCTCAATCAAGTAGGCTCGATCCACCGCATCCTGATAAGTCTGAATCCGCTGTGCTATAAGCTAAGTCCGGATGGATGTCTTCAAACCCCTGATCAATCTCATCGCTTTCTGCTGCTCGGTCCGCACAAGGTATTCACAACACTTGGCTAATTCTGTGAACTTAGCTGAGTACTGTGCTACTGACATCATGCCTTGCTCCAAGCTGAGGAACTCGATCTCTTTCCGGTTTTGATTTACTAGAGAGATAAAATGATCCTTGAATTTCCTCACGAACCACTCCCAAGGATATGGTACAAGAGTCGCATCCCAACTGGTCTTCAGTGCCTTCCACCAATGTTCCGCAGCCCCCATGAGCTTATAAGCTGAAAACAGAACCCTATCCTCATCAGTGCAACCAAAGACATCGTAGATTTTCCCATCGATTCTATCCATAGCTCGGCCTTCTTCGCATCAGGCTCACCATCGTACTCACTTGGTCTCAACTTCAAGAATTGCTCCAACCCATATCGCGGAGGTGCTACATGTTCCTCTCTCGGCCCTTGGTCATGAATTGCTTTCACGGCCGCTTCAAACCTGCCCTTAAACATTGCACGGTTTTCTTCCCGTAGACCCTTAAGATTCTGAGTCCCACTAGAAGCTTCACCAATTCTTCTTCTAGCCATTTCGAACAAATACCTGCATAAAACCTTAACCGTTACTCACTCCGCACACAACTACCCTCCTAGGTCATTCTAGTCCACCTATACTTATACTTAGAGCTAAACCATAGCTCTGATACCAACTGTCGTGACCCGACCCCTCGGGCCGGGAACTCGCGAGCTGGACGTCGACTTAAAACCAAAACTCTAAAATATAGAAGTTAAAAATTCCATTTTAAACCAAAAGATGATAACACAAGGTTTTACAAATCCAAGTTTAAATCAACAAAGTACATCTAACATAAGCTCCACAGCTTATACCCAAAAGAATAAAATATACAATTCTTAATGACGTCAATAATGGTAAAACTATCCCCAAAAGGTTATACATTTAAATAATGTAAACCGATCCATAACAACCTGCCCCAAAATCTCAATCCTCTCGACGTCCTCCTCGATCCGCGAATCCTAATCCTTTTCCTCCTGGGGGGGTTAAGGAAAAACAAAGATGGAAATAAACGGGGTGAGATAAAATCTCAGTAAGTTACTAATGCAACTACATGACATGCTAATATGCAATGACCAATAGCAATTAATATAAGACAGATAGCAGCGGAATAATAAGTGACATGCTGTCGAACAGTAACATCCAATAACCAATCATATAAATAAACATATAACAACAAATGAGAGGCTCCCTATCGCCAACCGTCCCATACCGGTTGGAAATAACGACCAGCTCATCATGAAACACATAAAGCTGAAATAAACACTCATAAGTGGATACATAGCCAAGGTTTCACCCAACTGAAAGAACCAAATAAAGGTCGCTGCGCAGCTTCAATAATCAACAAATCATCATCTTCATAATAGCATGAAAGCTGAAGAGAAATCCCCGGTACCGGAACCAATAACCAAATGAAGTGTCACAAGGGACGGGAGACATGCCACAAAGTCATGCTCCAAGTAAAGCTAAAATGCACACAAAGGAGCTAGCTCTTCTCACATCCAAGGCCAATCTGGAGGAGGGTAATAATGGGGCAAAACAATGGTCAACATCACAATGGACTTGGCTGTGCCATCATAATGTTTCGCATCGCCCAAACACACACAAAATACTAGCTGGACTTTCAAGTAAGGGCTAAGTAATAAAATACTAGCTCAAATAAACAACTAAGGATTCCAAAGTAGGGAACCATTTCAAATAAGTAACCAAAAAGGTGCACCAATACAACAACACATCAAAAGATGCTCAAACAATCCAAAATGATACTCAATTAAATCCCATAACATATTTGCTCACAAAGGAACCATTTCCCACATTGAAGTATTCCTCATTTCCAAGCAATAACCAAATTGATTCCACAACTAAATTGTTCACAAAGGAACCAAATTCAAACATTAAAGTAACCCATAATGATAATTTTTAAGTCTACTAAAGTAGTACCCAAAATCTAGGCTAAGATTGCATCCCAGTCTTATACCAACAAAAAGGGAGTTCTTGGACACAACAGACCGATCATAAACGTTTTGTTATAGAACACCTACCAAAAGCTCAACACAATCTGAACCTGAATCCCCACCAAATGAACCATCTCATCTCGTAGAACTCTAAAAGGGCTTTAAAACGATAGTTTACTCGATTGAAACGGAGTCCGGAAGAAGAAGTTATGGCCCTCGGAAGATAGCACGAAAACAAATCAATTTGGAACAGGGGAGGGAGGGGTGCGCGCGCTTCATAGGGAAGGAGGCGCGCGCTTCATACGATCAGAAGGAAATGCTAGAATTCAAGGGATGAGGGTGCGCGCGCTTCAACCAAAAGGGGGCGCACGCCTCCCTGCATCAGAAGGAAATCAAGAATTGGAAGGGGGGAGGGTGCGCGCGCTTCATAGGGAAGGAGGCGCGCGCCTCCTATCGTCTTCAACGAAAACCCAGAACTTCACCTGGTTCTTCAATTCGGGAATGAACCTAAAATTGCCATTTCTTTACCAAAACTCAAATGACTCAAAGCCAATACTTCCAAATAACAATACCAAGGTACCCAACCACTTAGGAACCCAGAAATGACCCATAAACAACCTTAAAACAACTTGAACCAAGGAGTGATTCCAAATGCCCAAAATCACAAAAGATGAACCAAATACCAATCAACTCCAAATCAAACAAAGAGGTTACATATATCAACAAGAGTATCAAGGGAGTTAAATATGAACATTATTAGCATAAAAGGGGGAAAAGCAACTTACCCGGATTTTCTCAAAGGTGACGGAACTCGAAATTTCTTGGCTTCCTACGATCCTATCGACGATCTAAACATGATTCATGTTTTAAGAAATGAGAAATAACAAGAGGAAGATGAAGAAAATGAAGAGAGAAGTGAGAGGAGAACTTACCCAATGGAGAGAGAGAGATTGAGCTGGGAGAGAGAAATGAGGAGTGAGGGTGAAAGAGTAGGGAGGTGAGGGAGAAGAGAGGGAGTAGGGGGAATTATTTCCAAAAACTTACACTCAGGCCCCTCCTCTACACTACACACAAATACTTACACTCCCTACTAACAATTAAGACCCAACAATATTACACTAACCCGAATGACTCAAATAAAATGCTAAGCATAATTATGATGAACATAAAATGCACACAAAAATATTTAAATAAATAATAATTTAAATAAATAAATAAGCAAATAAATAAATAATAATTATTTATTACTAATAAAATAGAGCCTAGTTTTCGGGTCGTGACATGATTAGTGTTACATGTAAAAGTATTACATTATCTATATAAATATGTTATAATTTCTTTTATTAAAGTGTTACATTTACTTGTATAAACAATTACATTCATATATATGAGTTTGTTACTTTTCAAATGTTACTTTCTTTCAAAAAATTAAATCAAAATACACAATATTTTACATTTTTGCAAAAGCATTATTACATTTCAGTATAAATGATAATTACATTTAGATATTGTTTGGGTTACATGTAATTATAGTTAGTATTACATTTGAAAAAATGGGTAAAATGAGCTTTTGTTTTTGTAAAACAGGTGTTACGTTTACTTATGAACACTATTACTTTATAAGTATTCAGTCATTGCATTAAGTTAGGGTAACTATTACTTTTGGTCAACAGCTGAAAAGCCGAAAAAATAATATAAAAACTCAAAAAAAAAATAAAAAAAATTTGACCTCTGAGAGGCTGCTACGTGGCGGGTCATGCCCATGGGTCATGGGGCGATCCGTCTCGTACATGAGACGGATCCCCTTGTTCTCGTGGGAGACCACCTCTAGAAACTTTGACGGAGAAGAGTATTAACAAAACCACATCCGGCTAGGCTAAGGTGTCCTAGTAAGTCACTCCCTTTATCAACCTATATAAACCCTAAAACTATTTCACCCCTTAACACGATCTGCCTCGAGAATTTCTACGGTCCACCTTCCCTTCTCTCTCACTGCCGTCGGCCGTTCCAAGTTCGTCGTCGTCTGAACGTACTCATACCTCCGTTGTTGATCATATTTATTTTATAGAGACTCTGTTTGTTTTCTTTCTCAGAAGATCTGATTCGTCTACATTAAGGTTTGATTTTTTTATTTTTTTTTACGCATTCTCTCTTTCCACGTTAATTGAATCGAAACTATCTCCAATTCGGTTTGTGTTTGTCAACTTGAAAGATAATGGGAGAGAGAAAGGTTCTCAATAAGTACTATCCGCCGGACTTTGATCCGGCAAAGATCCCTGTAACAGATGGCAAATCCATTCGGGTAAAAGAGTAATTGTATTCCATAATCAGCAGCAAGAAGGAAGTTTACGAACAACAATTGTGGAATTTGATATGAATTAAGCTGGCTAGATTATACAACTCCTACTCCTATTGCGATGAACTACAACGAAAATGAAGAACAAAGAAATAACAATAATCAATCCACCCCCACAACTACCCTGCCTCTGCCCATGTTATAGGGTCGATCCTCCATCGCCGTGATTCAAGTTCCAGCCTCAACCGTCGCACACGCATCTCATCCCCTTCAAGAGCTTATCACGTGGTCAGCCATATCATCAATTACCAAACTAACCCCACTAATAGCAGCACAATTACTAAAGTGCCCCTGCTTAACAAGTCAACTGTTGCAATACTCCCTCCTTACAATAGCCTTGTCCTCAAGGCTACAATACAAATACATGAACTTGAATTACTTGCTCCAAAAATTATCTTCCTCCACACTACTTCAGCTACACTGGCAATGTGCAAAATCATTGCAACTCACAACGTTACGAATCCCAGCAACTGTAATGTAGCACATAATGAACCAACTGACAGACTTATTTTCGTCAAATATGGTCAGCTTGCCTCTATCAAAATTAACCCATTGCCAATAATTTTCCTTTTTATGATTCGCCTTTCTAGAATACCAGCAGGTTCTAGTAGCACTTGAATTCCAGGTCCAACCTGCGGAAAAGTAGTAAAAACTATAACCTTGCTCAGAAGAGACTGCTTGAAATCTGTCATATTTACGTCCCCCACGAAGACCGACATATGAGATGTAGCAAAATTTGAAAGAGGGAGTGCAGCCAGCATACTACACCATGTCTTCCCTACTTCAGCATCAGTCAATGCAATTTCATAGTCACCAAGCTTCTTAAATTGCAACTTGTACACGCACAAATCTGAAGTAATGTCAACAGTTTCTTCAATTTGTGGTGCATATACCCGTGGCCAAACACCATGCACAAGCTTGTAAGAATCAACAACGGCAAGAATTGCTTTTATGGAGTGACCACCAGAATGCCCCTCAAAATCTATGTAAACCAATGAAGTCTTGACTTGGATTATACTATCAAACGATACAACTTTGGATAGTGTTGTGTCAAGTATGAAGCCAGTAAAAACTGTCATACTGTAGTCTTTCCCATTTCTAGACGAAGATCCCTTCATTCCAACTTTCTTCTTTTTCGAAAACAAGTTCCCTGTCTGAACATAACCAAAAGTTATCTCATACCATAAAATTCCATCTCTCATAGGCACTTTATCAAACAGGTTCCTCGCATCAATCAACCTCTTGTTCTCCATACACTTAGCAAGTAACTTATATCCAAAGATAAAATCTTCAACATCATTTCCCTTCCCCATTATTTTGTCACATGTTGTCTCTATGTTCTCAAGCTCCTCCGTAGTCCCATCAACACCAAAAACAATACCAATTTCAATACTCTCTTTTTTTAGCAAACATATCATTGGAACCAAGACTCCCCTTCCCAACAAACTCGACAATTACATCCTCAATATCCAAATTATTAGTTTCATTTCTCTCCTCTTGAACACACAAATCAACAACATCATCAATCATTTCCTTATCACATTTTGGCTCTTGATAATTCTCAGTGAGTTGACTTTCTCAAGCAATAAAATGATTCACATAAGTCATAGCCTCGGAAACTGTAGAAGGTGTAAGATATTTCACATAAAACTTGATTTCTTCTTCCAAACCAGCAATGAAAAATTCCAAAAAGAATTCTTCACTCAGTTCATTGCACATATGTAGGGCTATTGTCTCCAATTGAGATCTAACAACATGGAATTCCTCAAAATATTCATCGAATGACTTTGTCTGTACAATCCTCTCTAGGAATGCAGATGCACACATTTCTAACTCGTTCATATATTTTGGAAGCTCGAGAAGGATTTGGCGATCAGCTCCTAACGGAAAATAGTTAACACCAACACTCATCTTTGATTCATCAACTTCTGAAATTAATTTTCTGTTATCAACATCAACACTCATTTCATTTTCCTCATTGAAACTACCACAACCAGCACCACCATTCCATACCCAAGGATGTGTTTGTGAAGCGCTAGGGATATATGTGTATGGGTTTACAAATTGAGTATAGGATGAGATGTTGTGTAGTGGGTACTGAGAGTTCAGGCCAGTATTAGGATTCTGAAAATTTAGGTTTTCATGTGGCGTGTGTGGGTTTGGTGTATGGGTATAAACCACATTGTAATCAGAGGGAGATGAAACATGAACATTAGGGATCTGAGAAGTTGGGATAGTAAGAGACGTAGGTGTATTTGTGTAAACCAGATTGGGAGTAAAGGGAAAAAGCAGCATGAACATAATGAGAGAAATTAGGGTTTGAAGAGTACCTAACTTCCAATTCATTGTTTGGATCATAAATTCCTGCAATCCTTGTGCCATATTCATGTCTGGAACCCAAATTCTCCACCATGGAATCCACCATCATCTTCATCTCTGCAAGTCTACCTTCCATCCTCTCCCATTGTTGGTCGATGATCTCCAAGCCATTCAACCTACCATCCACCATGGATACAGAAGCGGTCTGTGAATCGACCACTCTGATACCAATTGTAACAGACGGCAAATCCATTCGGGTAAAAGAGTAATTGTATTCCATAATCAGCAGCAAGAAGGAAGTTTACGAACAACAATGGTGGAATTTGATATGAATTAAGCTGGCTAGATTATACTACTCCTACTCCTATTGCGATGAACTACAACGAAACTGAAGAACAAAGAAATAACAATAATCAATCCACCCCCACAACTACCCTGCCTCTGCACATGTTATAGGGTCGATCCTCCATCGCCGTGATTCTCGTTCCAGCCTCAACCGTCGCCACACGCATCTCATCCCCTTCACGAGCTTGTCACGTGGTCAGCCATATCACCAATTACCAAACTAACCCCACTAATAGCAGCACAATTACTAAAGTGCCCCTGCTTAACAAGTCAACTGTTACAATCCCACGGAGGAGGCAGCCTAGGAATCAACAAATCAAGGTTAGAATGATGCTTCCGATGAGCATTCGGTGCACCACCTGTGGAAATTATATATACAAGGGCACCAAATTTAATTCAAGGAAAGAAGACGTGATTGGGGAGACGTATCTTGGAATTCAAATATTCAGATTCTATTTCAAGTGCACCAAGTGTTCAGCAGAAATAACTATGAAGACAGATCCACAGAACTCTGACTATGTTGTTGAGTCGGGGGCTGCGAGGAATTTTGAGCCTTGGCGTGCAGAGGATGAGGTGGCAGGGGAAGAGAAACGGAAAAAGGAGTCCGAAGAGATGGGAGATGCAATGAAGTCTTTGGAGAACAGGACTTTGGACTCGAAAAGAGAAATGGATATCATGGCTGCACTTGATGAGATGAAGTCAATGAGGTCGAGACATGCAACTGTGAGTGTAGATGCCATGCTCGAAGCTTTACAGCGAACAGCTCCAGTGCAGCAAGATAATCTGGATGAAGAAGACGAAGCTCTGATAAAATCTATCTTTCAAGGGTCGAAGGAATTTGTTCGAAGGATTAATGATGAAGATCTCGATGATGATGATGAAGAATTGACCCTTTCCAACATTGATGAAAGCGAAGGTTTCGAGAAATTAAAGAAGAGAAAAATTTCTGAAGAATTTTCTGATAACCCAACAGATTACCTGACAAAAGCCAGGACTATTGACAGATTCAAAAATAAAGAAGACTCAGCCGGTTATAAAGCACCAAATGGTCGCAAATTTGTTTTCAAATCGTCAGCAGTAAGAGTTGCTGTAATCAAGAAGCCAAAAGAAGAGAGCAAGAAAAATGAGCATCACAATAATAATACAAGCAGTGGACTTCAATCTTTATGCCAGCAGTATGACGGTGATGAAGATGATTAATAGTTGGCTATGCAAGATAGATTCCCTTCGTATTGAGGATACTTTGTCGATTTTAATGTCAGATGCAAATGGTGGGTATGTTGATAATGGATGGTGGTGATTAGAACACTATTTGCTTTATATTAGCTTTGGATTCTGTTCTTGATATGCAGTTCTTCGCTTAACTGGATTTGGCCTTGGGTGTGGTCCATTTACCATAGCTTGCTATTTCACTTGTCACCTCACAATGCGTTTTATTTATGATATTTTATTACCTTCACTAGTACAAATTAGACCTTAGGAAACACAGCTTAGATAGCGCTTTAAAGAAACGCTATCCAAGAGGTCACCTTAGATAGCGCATTAACTCAAAAAGCCAGCCGTGAGATTTTTTATTTTTTTTTTATTTTCCTGAAATAGCTACCATAGCGCATTGAGGGGAAACGCTATGGTTGTAAAGAGCTACAATAGCGCATAATTAAACGCTATCGTAGCCGGTGTTTCCTAAGTTGTTTTTTTTTTTTTTTTTTTTTTTTTGATTTAGCTACAATATCGCATAATTAAACGCTATCGTAGCTGGTGTTTCCTAAGTTGTATTTTTTTTTTTTTGGTTTAGCTAATATAGCGCATAAGTATAACTGCGTGTTAAGGGTTTGATCAACTTAAACCCAAATACACTTCCCCGCCATTCTATTGAAAATTCCCTCCTTGCCCAAACAAAAAAAACCCTTCCCATATTCCCCTTCCCCACGCCGAACACGATCGGCGCCCTCGCTGCCCGCAATTCAGTCACCGCCGCACCCACTCCTCCCTCTCCCGTCAGCCTCCATTGCCTTCTCCACGTTGCTGCAAACATCTCCAAGCTCTCCTTAGCCGTCAGCCACTGCCCCCACACCGTCGACCAAACAACCGTCAAACAGGAATTCCACCCATCACCGCTTGTTCTGTACAACCATCTCCAAGATCGTGAAGGTAAATATTGAAGCCCTAAATTCGAATTTAAGTTTCATCGATCTCCATTATTTCAGTTTCATCAATTTCCCTGTTTTAGTTTCATCAATTTCCTCAAGTTTAACCTTTTCCAAATTCAAGATTAGGGCTTCAATTTCTTATTAGAAATTACAAAATTGAAGCCCTAAATTCTATTTCTAATTCAGCATCTTAATATTAGCTACTATTACATGGTTTCTGATAAATATAGTGTGGTTATATTGTCAAATTTTTGAAATTTTCCCTATTGCTTTTGTGTTGAATTGGTTTATGTCTGCCTTGAATTGGTTTATACTTTAATGAGTTATGATATTTATTTGTGTTGTCATAAACATGGTTTCTGATAAATATAGTGTGGTTATATTGTCAAATTTTTGAAACTCCTTCTTTCGTGGTTTACCTACAAGGTGCTACTGAGGGTTTGGCGTTCAACCAGAAAATTATGTACATTAATATCATAAAGTTCAAGCACAAATAGTATACACCCTATTTTTAGTGTCAATATTTCATCTCAAGCTTAAAAATAATAATCTGGGAATCATTAACATCTGAAGAATACAATTTTTTAACCTTTTCCTTTGGTTACTTGTAACCTTGACATTATGTGGGTAGCTGGTTCTTTGATCACCAACGTGCCAAAGCTGTTTCCATCAATCATGTGAACTGAAGTTTTTTTTTTTTTTTTTTTTCCTGAATGATCTATGATCTAATCCATTCTTCATTAATATGAATAACTTTATAACCATGTGGGGGTGTTTGTTGATACATAATCACTAACTCCCTTCCATGTTCAAACTTCTTGTTATTGTAGTTGTAGTCTGCTACATTTATGTCACAAACAAAGCTCTGATCAAGATATGAAGATTGTAGTATCTGTATGAATACCTTTTTATTCAGTTCCATATTTTCTTGATGAAGATCGTTTACCTTCTTAATAAATATTGTCATATTTTAGGACATATTTCAATTAGGTACTCAAGCTATAGTAATCACATGATTGTCATGTAAAAACATTAGTCTACATTAGTTAGTATTACAGATTGCCAACACGTGATTAGTCTAAGCATTTTTAAAGCTTACATTGATGCTAGTGCGTTTCTTTAGGGTTTGTTTTTTTCGGTTTATTTTATCCTAGTGTACCCGTTCTTGTTTACTTTTGATTTAGCTTACTTGAAATTATTCAAAAAATGTTATGGTGACATTTATTTGTAATTTAGTTAGTTATGGATCGTAAGTAGATTGTTGCGGACCGATTATCAAAAGAGTACAAGACAGGAGCGAAAGAGTTCTGTAGTCATGCAGCCCAACATGCTAGTAATCCTGGGTTCATCACATGTCCATGTCAAAAATGTATGAATGTTAAAACAGTCAGTGGTGAGAAAGTGTTGTATGAACATTTAGTTTGTCATGGTATCGATAAAACATATACGGTCTGGACATATCATGGTGAGGGGAAAGGTGAATGTAGCTCACACCTTTTAAGTCCCGACTTCTGCTCTTCAGATAAGATGGATACGAATATTGGGCCGGTTGATCGTGATGGAGCATCTAGTCCTGTAATGGATACTCCGTATGTTGCTAATGAAGAATTACGGGACCATCCTGATATGCATGAGAGGTTGAGGGATGATGCTGGGTTACCCTTATGGCTTGGGTATACAAAGGCAACAAAACTGTCTACTGTTTTGACTTTGTATAACTTAAAAGCTAGTCACAAGGTTTCTGACACGTTCTTTACAGAATTATTGCAAGCCGTGAGTGATTTGCTGCCAGATGACAATGTGCTCCCTCGTCGAGCATATGATGCTAAACAGATGCTCAAGCTAATTGGCTTAACATATGAGAAGATTCATGCTTGTCCAAAAGATTGTATTCTGTACCGCAAAGAGTACGCAGATCTCAGTGAATGTCCTAAGTGCGGTACAGAACGCTATAAAAAAAAAAGAAATCCCCTGCCAAGGTGATGTGGTACTTCCCGATAATTCCAAGAATTAGGCGGTTATACAGTAGCCCGAATGATGCCAAACATTTGACATGGCATCAAGATGGGCGAATTAAAGATGGAATGTTAAGACACCCAGCTGATTCACCTCAATGGAAGAAATTTGATGATAGATATCCAGAATTTGGCAAAGAGCCAAGAAACTTGCGCTTAGTACTTTCATCTGATGGAATGAATCCTTTTGGGGTTCAAAGTACTAGTCATAGTGTCGCGCCCCGACCCGTGGTCCTACTTGGCCCCACGTCTGGGACACGCACGGAAGACGTCATAAAACAATTTAAAGGAAATTTTTCGAAATATACTTTCATAAAAAGGATCACACGACCAACACAACTACTTGAAACTTGACTTGAAGTCATTAAACAAACCAACTTTCACAACGAGTACTGAGCCACTTGGCCACAACTTTACTTACAAATATACAACACCGACATCTACTAAAAGAGATGATACAAAACTAAGTCACGGGTACACTACCCAAAAGGTGTTACATTTACATAATGTATCCTTTAACATACACACCACTTCCCAAAAGTCTTACTAAAGATCCTCTTCCCGACGTCCTCCCTGTGTGTGAACTATCCCCTGGGCTCCTTATCTAAAACGGTAAACAAATAAGGGGTGAGAATAAATCTCAGTAAGTTACTAAAATGCAACTACATTACATGCTTATATGATAAACATAAAGGAACAGTGTCACAAATGATCATATAGCATATAGCACATAATATGAGAGGCTCCCTATCGCCAACCGTCCCATACCGGTTGGAAATAACGACCAACTCATCATACAACACATAGTGTAGGAGTAAACACTCCTACGAGGATACCAAGCCAAGGTTTACCGAAATAGCATGATCATCAGAGAAAATCATCTGAGAAAACCATCTGAATAACCATCTGAGAAGACCATCTATCTGAAACCATCTGAGCAGCATAAATAGCTGAAGCCGGGATCCCGAAAACCAAAACATATCCAACAGAGCCAAAGTAACAACGGACAGCATCAATAGCTGAAACAGGTTCCGGAACCATATAACATAACAACAACAATAGTGGGAGAAAATGACACAAAGTCATACCCCTAAATGCTCACGCGAGGGAGCGAGTTCATCCCATCCAAGGCCAATCTGGACTGAGGAAATAGGTCCAGTGGAAAAGCCTTATAGTGCACTTAACTGATGCCACTACAATGCCTTCCACCTCCACTCGATAACATCCCAAACCTGGAAAATAGGACCAGTGGAAAAGCCTTATAGTGAACTTGGCTAGTGTGCCACTATAATGCTTTCCACCTCCACTCGATAACACACAAAACCAGCTGAACTTTCAACAAAGAGCACAGTAATAAATACTTGCTAAAACAACAACCAGGGCATGACTCCATAGAAGGAAACCACACAAGCTCATCATAGAGAAGTAAACACGTTTTCACAATAATGTGCACAATCTTGACATTAAGTCACCACACAATCTATCTACACAATCACATTAAGTCAAACCCGATCACAAAGGACCAATTCTATCATTTTGATACCTCATAACAATTATCTAGGCATCCTAGGACATCGCCTAAGACCTAGCCCAATACTTAACGAAAAACAAACAAGTTGTTAAAACTCAGACTGCTCGACCGCTCTACTTACTTGACTCGGCCGAGCGGATCGGTCGAGTCCTTTACTTTGATCGACCGCTCTCCTAGAACTCAACATTCGACAATAAGGGGATCGGCCGCTCTAATTTACTGACTCGGCCGCTCCACTGCAGAATGGCCAATTCCCAGGAAAAATCTAACAAAGTTCACTTTCATTACCAAGTTGTTACCCAATCCTAAAGCACAACAACATCATTATAACTTCACAACACTACCATACCAACCTCATCTAGCATATACCCATAATAATAAAAGTTATTACTACTCCCTCCGTCCTAAATTTACAAGTATAATAAAAGTTATTACTACTCCCTCCGTCCCAAATTTACAAGTATAATAAAAGTTATTACTACTCCCTCCGTCCCAAATTTATAAGTATAATAAAAGTTATTACTACTCCCTCCGTCCCAAATTTACAAGTATAATAAAAGTTATTACTACTCCATCCGTCCCAAATTTACAAGTATATATAAAAGTATACCAAAACATCATTTCACCACATATTAAGCATATATAGCATGATTATGACCATTTTAACACTTAAAGGGGGGATTAGTAACTTACCTACTCGAAGAATTATCAATTAATCTCGCATTTGTTCGGGTGGAAGGGATCACCTAGTAAAGCTTGACAGTACTATGGCGTCGAATACGTGAAAGCTTGAGAGACACATGCTCGAAATTGATTGTCTATGGCAGCCGACCGCGCAGACAGAAGGAAGGAACGTAGTACTGTTATTGTTTTTAGGATGAAAATTATTCATGTTCCTTCTCTAATTAAACTTTCAATGCCAAAAGAAAGAAAATCGATTAAGTGGAATAAACTGAAGATGACACGTGCTCTAGTTTTCTAATTCATTTTGTTTTCTATTTTTCTTTATTATTTTGTTTTCATTCGGTGGATGACTTGGTCAATTTATGAGGTGAGCTATAACATAAATACAAAACCCAAGCAAAGAGAATGGGAAATAAAATTATAATTAAATGAATAAGCAACCAACTAATGCTTTTCCCAGCCCATGAAATAATAGATCGGTCAAAGTATGTAAAAGTTACTAGGTGAGATGACTAATAACCATTAGATAGTCAAACAAAAGTCAATGGTTTAAACTAACGTAATTGGCTGATTTTTAGGTAGTTTTAACAGACTGTTTTGAGACATTTTAGTCGGCCAAATCGAACAAATAATGTATGTTTTGAATAGCTCTAAATGTCTAGTTTACTCAGCACCTTTCGGATTTAAATTTCAAATTTTCTACAAAGAGTTCTAGTCATTTTACCATAGGGTGTCAAAGATAGACGGGAATTACAAATTTAACTTATTTATTCCTTTTAACAAAATTACTACTAACACTTTAACTAACTCAAATAATCATATAAGATGTGCAATTCGTATATTATGATGCAACACATAAAATGCACACATAATTTTAAATTAAAATTCACAAAAATATAAAATAAATATAAAATGAATAACACGAATTTTGGGGTCGTTACACATAGTACATGGCCTGTAATTCTGATGATCTATAATCTGGCACCTTGGTTGTGTATGAAGCGCCGGTACATGATGTTGTCTATTTTGATACCAGGTCCGAGACAACCTGGTAATGACATTGACGTCTACTTGGCTCCTCTAATTGACGACTTGAAGTTATTGTGGGAACAAGACATTGGTGTGTATGATGGGTACAGAAAGGATAATTTCATGTTAAAAGCCATGTTATTTGGAACAATCAATAATTTTCCAGCTTATGGGAATCTTTCTGGTTATAGTGTGAAAGGGCGTACTGCATGTCCATGGTGTACTGAGGACACTGATCATCTTCGTTTAGCGCATTGTAAGAAATCCGTTTACATGGGACATAGAAGGTGGTTGGAAGCGAATCATCGGTACCGGACAATGTCAGAGGCATTCAATGGTGAAGTTGAAGAGCGAAAAGCACCAGATATATTGACAGGTGAGGATGTGTTGGAAAATGTGAAAAACATCGAGGCACAGTTTGGTAAGAATTTTGCAAAGACAGTTCCTACTAAAGATTGGAAGAAGAAATCAATTTTTTTCGAATTAAGATATTGGAAAGACTTGTATGTGAGACACTTTATTGATCTCATGCATACTGAAAAAAATGTTTGTACTAGTATTTTAAATACTTTGCTAGGTGACAAAGAGAAGTCTAAAGATGGGTACAATGCAAGAATGGACATGGTTGACCTTGGAATTAGAGGAGATTTAGCGCCTGTGATAAAGGAAGGGAAATCACCGTATTTACCACCTGCCGCTCATACATTGTCTAAGAATGAAAAAAAGGTCTTACTTGAGACACTTCAGTCAGTTAAGGTCCCAGAGGGGTACTCATCTAACATTCAGAGTTTATTATCTGAAAATGGGTTGAAGTTGACATCTTTGAAGTCTCATGATTACCACGTCATCATTGAGATTCTACTCCCAATTGCGATTCGCTCCATTTTGCCAGAAAATGTGCGCACCACTATTACAAAGTTATGTTGGTTTTTCAAGGCAATGAGTAGTAAAGTCATTGATCCTAGAAGGTTATCTCATTACCAAAAACAAATTGTGGAGACACTTTGTGAGCTTGAGATGTATTTCCCACCTTCTTTCTTCGATATCATGGTTCATTTGACTGTTCACCTGGTTTAAGAGACAAGGATGTGTGGTACTGGCCGTATGAGATGGATGTATGGCAGTGAGAGGTATATTAAAGTGTTGAAAGAGTATGTGATGACTAGGTATTGTCCGGAGGGTTGCATGGCAGAACGCTACTTAGTTGAAGAAGCATTAGAATATTGGTCTGAGTACATCCCAAATGTCGAATCAATTGGACTTCCAACTACATCTCACACAGGTAGGATTGATGGTGAAGGTGTCACGGGAGGTCAACAAGTTGAGATTACCCTTGAACAACGACGTAGGGTATATTTGTGTATTTTACACAATAGTATCGATGTGAAACCATTTGTCGAGTTGCACAAGCAAACTATCTCACACCAGCATCCAGATAGAGATTCAAATTGGATTCAAGTGGAGCACAACCGTACATTCATTGATTGGTTCCGTAATCATATTTCAGAAAAGCTACTGGGGAATGAGTCAGTTTCTGAAAGGGTGAAGTGGTTGTCCAGAGGACCTGATACACATGTGTTTTCTTATAAATGTTACCTTATAAATGGATACACATTTTACACTAGAGATCACGATGAGAATAGCACAATGCAGAATAGCGGAATTTCAGTTCTGGGCAACGAAGATGAAAATTCGGGAACCACATACTTTGGGCAAATTGTGAAAATTTGGGAAGTCGATTACGTCACATTTCGAGTCCCTGTCTTTGATTGTAGTTGGGTCGATATTCCTGGTGGGGTGCAGGTTGAAAATGATGGTTTCATACGGGTTGATTTGAATAGGGTTGGATTCAAAGATGATTCATTTGTTATGGCAACACAAGCTAAACAAGTGTTCTATGTCTCTGATCCAGTAGATAAAAAGTGGTCTATTGTTATCTTGTCAAACAAGAGCACCAACAACTACCAAGTTAGTGATCACGTTGATGAAGATGTAGATGTAGATGCTATAAATGACCCATTTAAAAACATGGTTGATACTCCCAGTTTGTTTCTCAATGATGATGATCATGAACCCCTGTACCGAAGACTCGATCATAACGAGGGTGAATATGTGGACGTAAATGAGGATGAATTTGTAAATCCAGATTTTTTCGATGTACATGGTCATGAAAGTGAAACAGAGCCTCGGAAACGGAAAAGAAAAACTAGGGCTAAAAAGACTAAAAAGGCTAAGAACAAAAGTAAGATTGCTTTTTTATCAAAAAATACACACTTTTATTTTATGTTTTTTATTTCTCCTCTTGAAGTATTTGTTTTCTCAACTCTATGTAGTTTACTTGTGTAATAATTGATTTTTATTATTATAATAATTGATTTTTGTTATTACCTCTTACAGGAGCATGACTTCTAGGTCTCTACAGGTATGTTTTCAAATGGTTACTAGTAATTTCATGAGTTGTGGAAAATGGTTGCGTTTTTGGTTGATTTATTTCGTGTTTGGTTCCGGTGATGTTGAATTTGTTTCAAAGTGCTATTTTCAAAGTGTTGAGTTCTAGCCCGTGCTTGCCAAATTAGGACTCTTACCTTGGGACAATTATACCCTCCACCCAGTGATTGATGTTCAACATATTTTTTACTACCTCCGTCCCAGAATGAATGTTCATTTTTTGTTCTTGATTAAGATTTAAAACAGCTAGGGACGGAGGGAGTATTTATTATCGTAGTATCAGACAGGGAGAGCATATGACTTTCCTTGGGAATAGATGGTTCATTGTTTTTTCACCATCAAGTTGTAGAATGATGCTGGTACCTTTCGATTCTACGTCCAAGTAACCACGTGCAATAACTTAGCAGCGCAAGTCTCCTCATCAAAGGTGACTGCTTCTCCCGAGACAAACATTTTAAATGCCCCTTTCGCTTCACACGGCTCACCCTTCGCATTAGAGAACCTACCATTTTTTATGTTTGAAAAATGATTCATTTATCCTGAATTAGAGTTGATGATTGAGGGTTCTTTGGTGGGGAATGAGGTAGATTGATTCTAATTGATAGCTTGGGTCTTCATTTGCATTACTTTATCTCTGCTCATTATGTACTTTCATTCTGCTCTCATGCTTGGGTCTTCATTTTGCCTGGGAGGGTATTTGATAAAGGGTATCAATGAAATTGAATATTTCAATTAATTATAACGGCAGCATATTTAGCAGATTTTACTGGCTTATAGGGTGCCATAAAATGGTGATAACCATGATATTTGCTAAGCAACCACTCTTTGAATGTCAGAAGACTCTATTTTCAAGATACTGCTTAGCTTTTTGGTTTCTTAACATATTATTCAAATAGAAATGAGATTGTTAACATCATAACTACGAGCTGAGAAGCCTTGCGGGATTGGCGATTCTTCATTTTTTGGACTCCCATATGTCTCTTGGTTTTGTGTCTGTTAATTTCTTTATGATGTTTTGGTTTATTGTGTACTGGTAGTTCTCTCTTTCTTTTTCTACTATCTGCTGTACTATATAGTCACAGAAGTCTTATAATTTCCTGGAAGATCTGCTGTACTATTTCAGACTCATTTTTTTTTTTTTTTTTTTGCATATAATTCTAAGAATTATTACTCTATCGTTCCTAATACATTGTACCCACTTTTAGTAATAATGATCAGGAGAACGATGTTCATAGTGGGAGCCAAGGCACGGGCACCTCTGATAATAGTGAGATCTCTCATCCTCCAGCCCGAGGAGTAGTAAGTATGCTCAAAGTTAAAAAAAACCGAACTAAGGGAATATTGGTGAAGGTAAATAGTTTGACTAGTTATTTTTTGCTATGTAAATCATTCTTTACTTTGTAACAAGGCGTGCTTCATTTGCATTTTTTTTAATATATATTATTTTCAGTTGAATTGGAATAAGCTAGGTCAACCGATTGGTAAGGAGTCAATGACTCTTGCACATTATGTTGGATCTTTAGCTAGGAGGACGTTCCCTATCACTATTACCGATTTTCGCGACAAGGATTTGGCTCCAGCTAAGGACGCACTTTGGGATGAGATTGTGGTATAATATGATTATTTCAATTGTCAATTTAATTTATACTTGTCAATCTAAATTGTTGATGTTTGATTTGTTTAAAACTATGTGGCAGGCGACTTTCACAGGGTTGGGTGAAAGTCAAAAGAAGACTATTATTTCTCGTGCCGGTTTATATCACAGAATGTTTAGGACAAGATTGAGAAGTCTTGCTAGAGATTCTGATGGTAACTACTCAGCACATCCACCAAGTATGTATCAAGATTTCAAGACGGTGACTCCATTTTGGGGTGATTTTGTGAAACAAGCATTAAAGGAAGAATTCATGGTATCTTTAATGTCATATCATATGTGAAACATAAAGTGTCCTTGTTTATTTTTTTAATGAAAAAGTGACAAGTTTAGTACAATTGTAGGAGAAATGCAAGAAAAATAAAGAGAGAGCAGAAACAATTGAGGCGAGATATAAAAGTGATTGTGTTGGTTATGCCCGTCTTAGGGAGAAGATGGTAAGTGTATATATAACACGTGAACTTGATTTTCTTAAAATGTAATACATACATAACTATTTGAGGTTATGATGGTCAATGCAGATTGCAGAGAGAACTCAGAAGGGAGAAGAGAATCCAGTTGTGACTCGATTGGATTTGTGGGAGGCTGCTAGGACAAATGCCGACGGTATTGTTGATGATCCAAAAGCATTGCAAATACTTGAGGATGTGGTAATTCATTTACTTCACATAACTTAATTCATCTAACACTCAGATTGATAGTCCCTCTGTTGCAAATAAATTGTTCACTAATCTTGGTCATACGTTTTGCTCAGGCTCATATAGCTAACACTCTGCATGAAGATGAGGCTACAAATATTGGCACAAATGATTTGCTTGCTCGAGCCTTACCCGCGGAGTACCCTGGACGCGTACGAGGTTATGGTTGGGGCGTTACCAAAAAGTCTTTAGAGTCGGCACCCTACAACTCTGAATTGGCTGACTTCAAAAAGAAAATGTTCTTCTTTAGAGAAAGTGGTGGAAAAGATCAACGACAAGGTCTTTCGTGAGCCGTCATCTGGTGGATCGAGCCATATGGATAATTTTGAGATGGATGACTGTGCCAATCAAGGTGATGTTGATGATTTTCGTGAAAATGGTGATCCACATGTAGACCTTCCTGAGGTAACAATTTTTTCACTTGGGTGTTTTCTTTTTTCATGTTCTTTAGAAATTGATATTCGTTCAGTATTCACTATTTGTTTTTTGATTTGATAATTCGTGGCCAGGGTCCGGTTGAGTGTTATTTGTATCAAGAGCCACCGCGTAGATATGTCGGGAAAGGGATCTTGCACAATGGCCCTAACGAAATGTGTCATGGTGTTCGTCTCAAAGATGGTTACGTGAAAGTTCAATTTGAGGTGGCGGTTGAAGACGAAAAACACACACCCCTACCGGTTCCATGTGACGAAGCAACAACTGTTGGAGGAGCTCCTGGGTATATTCTTCCATGGCAAAAAAAGTTGGTGTCTCTGGAGAAACAGGTAAATAAATCTTTAATTAGCTTATCTCTGCCTCTATTAGCTTTTTATACTCTTTTGAATCTTAATCCCAGTTCTATCTTCTAAAGGAAGCGGTTGGCTTCGTTGAGTTGAGTTGAATTTCTTCCTTCATTTTATTGTACATATTTGTTTTTTTAAAGTCAAGGAAAAGTGTCTAGCTAAGTCAGTTGGCATATATAAACTTTGCGTATGCTTTAATCTCAACTATACTGTTACACAATCTATACTGTCACTAATAGAAGATTTTTGAATTTTTGTTGATCTTGAAGCCAAGGAAGATGGACAATGGGAAAAGAAATCTTAAGGAAACTGATCAATTTGAATCGAGAAAGAAAAAGGAGAGAACATTAGAGTCCACAGGCGGAGCGACACCGAGACCACTAGGTTATCCCCTTCCTGAGGATTCTATTCACAATGATGTCATTTTGGCCTTAATACGTGTTGTAATTCACACAGAGGATTTCAACAACGTCATTGACGTTCCCATAAATTCATATTTTGATGGACAACCTTGGATTGAGCGAATTGGACGGGAGAACATTATGGAGGTTCTGAATGACCAGTGGCTAAGTACCTCTTCTATTGTCTTGTACATAAGGTAAAATTTCTACTACTAGTTAAATATGTTGGTTTTCACATTTTACAATATATTTGCTTTAGCTATTATGTACTCATGTAGTTTGTCTTAATGAAATGTATTTGGGTGATGTTTATCTCTCCCAAAATCCTGAGTTAGCTGCGAAGTTCTCTTTCGCTTCTCCCCATTTGTTTTCTCCTCTAATAGATACTACTGATGCGGCCAATTATTTGGCTAGTTGTATGTTGCCATATGCTGGAGCAGACCACCTTGTTTTTATGCCTCATAACGTGGGGTAAGTTAATTACATATATTATTTAATTTTATGTTTGGTAAATATAAAAGTTATTTGAACTCTTTCAAATATAATACAGGTATCATTGGGTATTGGTTGCCATAAATACCAAGACATAGAGCATTTACTATATGGATTTAGATGAAAATGGAAAATTTTCAAAAAATGTGAAGTTGAGACAGCTTGTTGAAATGTAAAGTGTTCCCTTTTCAACTTTATTTTGATGAAAACTATGATCATACATTTAAATATTATTGACATGTTTATTTCATCTTTTTATAGTGGTCTAAGAGCTTTTCGGACCAATCGTAGTGGGAATAATACCAAGAAGGCCTTCAACAACTTCAGATGGAATACCATTCAGGTAATTTACTCTTATTTTATAGTGACACAGGATAGAATTTTTACTCTTATTTTTTTATCATGAAGAAATTTGAATTTTGTTCGGACATTCATTTTTGGATGGAAGTAGTAGTATTATTCACATCTTATTCAAAGGCTTTGTGGAATGAGAATTATATCACTGATGTTGTCTTTTGTATTCCATTGATAGTGTCCGAAGCAAACATATGGAATTCATTGTGGCTACTATATTGGATGCTTCATTGAGACTATATTGCTCGGTGGTGAAACAAATATCCCTGTTTATGTAAGTATGTCCCTAGTGACATTTATACATTTATTGTTTATTTCAGTAATGTTCTATATTTTCTTCTTCATGCCTTTCATTGTATAAACTCCCTAACTCTTTGTAAATTTTTGGTACAGCTACATGCAAATCGATTGAAGACTTATTCTCCGAACAAAATGCAAAGTTTTCAAGTTAATTGGGTAGGTTACTTGTATAACCGATTTATTAAAGAGAAGATGGCACGGAATAAGGAGAAGATGGGACGGAAGTAGTCTAAAATAGGTAGTTTATTTCTAAGTACTATTGTTGATTGTAGAAACAAATCTTGTTAGTTTATAACTCAATCATGTGGATGATTCTAAAAGTTATAGTTGGTATGCAATGAAAGTTTGAATGTTATTATTGAATGAAATATTTGTTACTTCATGTTATTTTTAATGTATTTCAGTTTTTTGGGTATAAATTATCTAATTTGAATTATGGGCAGAAAATATTAAAAAAAAAAATGTATCCTTGCATAGCGCCTTTTATTCGCTATGGTAGTTATTGACACAAAAAATGATATTTACTTCCATAGCATTTACCATGCGCTATGGTAGTTATTGACACAAAAAATGATATTTACTTCCATAGCGCTTTGGAAGCGCTATGGTAGATAGATTTTTTTTTAAATATGTAGCTTCCATAGCGCATCACAAACGCTATAGAAGTTCATTTTTCAAAAATAAAAAACTTCTTACCATTGCGCTTCAGTATGCGCTATTCAAGCGAAAAACGCTATTGTAGATACTGCTTTTACATAGCGCATAAAAAGCGCTATGCTAACTACCATTGCGGCCATTAGGATAGCGCTTTTTTGCGCTATGTAAGCCCAAAAAAAACGCTATCCAAGCTCCATTCTGTACTAGTGCTTATATACTCTATATTCTTCTTCACATGATATGGTTGATTATATAGGACTACTTTATGATTGCTGCTAATGTTGTTGTCAGTGTTTTCTGCTTTGTCTTTGTTTAGGTTACAGAATTTCTGTACCGAGAAAGTTTTACTGCCTCCACTTAAATGAGTGTCCAATTTCCATAAAAGAGTTGCCCTTAAATGAGAGTCCATTTTTTTTAGGGAAGTTACTAATTTCTCCTTAATCAAATACTCTCTTCGTCCAGAGTAAGGTTCGTACTCCCTAAATATATAAAATACTCCCTAAATGAGTGTCTCCAATTTCCATAAAAATTTAGATCCTTTTCTTGTTCTCCTGCAAGATGGATTTTAAATAAATAAATTGTGCTAGTGTTTTTTCAAACTAGTGTAAGGAACCATCAGCAACAAAGAATGCAAGGTTGTCCAAGAAAATCTCAGTAAGACCAAGTATTTCATGAATTATACTTCTCGTCTGTTTATTTGTCATGACATTGTTGACTCTGATAGTAGGACGTTAACAGTACTAAATCATTTCTGCGAGGAGAAACGAAAAGATTACAAGATCACTTTCCTCAGAATATTCAATCTAGTTACTTGAAGTGAAATGGTATAGTCTTCCTCTTTGTGCTCTCTATTCAATGTAATCGAATTTCTATTTATCGTAATGCTGTTTATTTGGGAAAAAAATGCCTTGGGCTATTGCAAGAAGAATATCTACTCCCTCGTCCCAATTTAACGTTTTTAGTTTGACTTTACACGGGGATTAAGAAAAAGTAAAGTTGTGAGTATGAAAAGTAATGTAGGAGAAGTGGGTAGGGAGATTTTGCTTTGAGAATGACAAGTGCGTCCCATTGTCCATTTTAAGTAATAAAGCAACTAAGAACCTAATGCTGGGACAAACCCAAAAGGAAAGTAAGAACCTTAAATTGGGGTGAACGGAGTATTTTCTTTCTTGCCTTTAGTCTAAAAAATGCTGATCCTTAGCCATATACGTGTCAATTATGTCTTGTCTAAATCGTAACCGTAGAATTTCAGATAATCAGATGGATGAGGGTAATTCTATGGTATCCTCTCTCCATTTACCCTTATAAATAGGATCAAATTGTGAAATTAGGGTTAGCAATTCATAAACATTGAATGTGTCAGAGGGGGGTTAGAGATATCATCCATCCAAGTGACTCATCTGCGAAAAGTGTAAGTTTTAGTGCTTTGTCTTGCTTGATCTGGCTATGGTTAAGGTGGTGATATAATCTTTGCTGTTTTCGATTTTTTCCATATACATACATCTACATTTCTTATTCAAGAATCATTTCAATCAATTCATTCTTACCATGAAAAGGTCTAGATTATCTATCAAACAAGAAGAGTCTGATCTCATTCCCCATATCCCGTCCCCAATCATCTCTGAAATTATTTCCTATCTTCCGGTGAAAACAGTTCTTGGTATCAAAAGTGTATCCAAAACTTTGCTTAATCTAATCTCCGACCCTAACTTTGCTAAATCTCACTTTGATAAGTCACCCCGTGGCCTTTTCCTACGTACCGAATGCCCAGAAAATGTTATCCACTTTGTTGATCTTAGTGATGTGACCTCAAGATTCAAGATTGCTGGTATACATTCCTTATAAAGCTATCATGAGTGGGTTTAAATCCACCAAAGTAGACTTTAAATACTGTTTTATGTCCTCATGCAATGGGCTTCTTTGTTTTCGTGAAGCGCGCTCGAACGGTTGTTATTATGTATGCAATCCCTTTACTCGTGACTATATAGTCATTTCCCCACCCAAGAACAGGATTGAGTTTTTGGCTGGGGAGGCCCAGCATACGCATCATAGATCTGAATTCGGGTTCAGTCCCAGAACACACCAATTCAAGGTATTAAGATTCACAATTAATCGAAAAGCACATATATTCATTGTTGGCGGAAAATCATGGAGGTCCATTGATGTGCCTGACAATTTTGATCCCTTTCGCACAACTGCTTATCTTAATGGTGCTTTCCATTGGCTCTGTCACTGTGGTGTGATACAATCTTTTGACTTGGGAGATGAATTGTTTCATGAATTCCCTTTTCCTCACCAATTTGGCTCGGGCCATACTCCCTCTGTTTATCACCACGGTATGGGAGTTTTAGAGGAATGTATATCCATTTGCTGCGGATATTATGATTTGGGGAAGATTGAGATATGGAAGATGGAAGAATATGGTGTCAAAGAGTCTTGGACAAAACATTTTGTCATTGAAGATCCAAGCAAATTTCTTAATTATCTTTGAGTAAGGTGGCTTATGGAGGATGGGGAAAAGGTCCTTCTCGTCTGCAGCAACAATGTTGTGGTCACATATGATCCTGTGGTGGGAGGTTGCCGATATCTCAAGTTTGAGGGCCTTTGGGACAATATCTCAATATGTCCTCATGTTCCAAGTCTCATTTCGCTGAAAAGTTTCATGATGGTGGATCGTAACTCCAAGTTACGTATGATCAAGTAATTGTGAATTATACATTGGCATTGCTTGTATATTTCTCTTTTTGACGTTATATAACGCAGATCTTTGTTACTCAGTTGAAGGAAGAATATGAAGTGGGGTTACCTGGTGAAATTGTGGAGTCTGAACCAACATGGATTGCTGATGGATGGTGCCAGCCCAAATTGACTATGTGGGAGGCTTATGATTGTATAAATTTTTTGAAATCACGGGGGGAGTATCCCAATCGAGGAGAAATTTTTCTTTGGAGATTTCCATCATGGAGAGGGTGCTTGGTTTTAACTACGCAGGTGAACTATCAAGAAGGATACCTGTACTCCGGAACCGGCTTCTAGCGAGAGCCAATGAGGTGGCAGGGATTCGTAATTACCCCGGTCCTACAAATGTGGTGTTGCCCATTATTTCTGATGATGGTGATGAAGTTGGAATTGTTGATGCTGCTGCAGATTAGACCGGCACTGCTTTATTTTTCATCGCCTTTTGTTATTGGCTATTGTGCTGGTCAACTCAAAATAGTGTTTCGTTTTGCGGTTATATGAATTTTAAGTTCCCATTTGGTTTTGGATCAAGTTTTTTGTGTTGCATATTATTTGCTGTTTTCACCAGAAGTAACATTGTTTGAATATGCAACTTATGAGACAGTGAACGTTATCACCAGAAAGTAACATTGTCTGAAATTTTTAGTTTTCAACATTGTCTGAATATTAATTTCTGCATCATTTTCTGTTTTCTGCTTTATTTAGCTCTGCTATCTTGCCTTAGTTGGAACATCAGTAACATGTTTGAATTTGTGAAGCAATCATGAATACATTTTTTTAAATTTTCTTTGTGGATTCATTTTCCATTAATTGATTATTTTGCTAAGCAATTCAATTTTCAGTTGGTTTCATTGTGTGGCTGGTCTGCAGAAACCTTCTTGGTTGTACAGACCAACTTGTTTTTTACGACATGAAACCTTTCTTATTCTCTGACTTTGCTGAATTCTTATATTCCATGCCAGTGATTACATGTTTTCCCAAGCAAAAATTAACCAGGGGAACAACTATATACAAACAACAACAAATCCTTAGTCTCAAAATAACATGGAGTCGGATAACATGAATCCTGATATGTTAACGTAAAAGAAAAGATGTGAGTACACAAAAATAAGTTTAATAAAAAAAGAAAAAAGATGGGAATAAAAATCGAAAAACAAAAAGAAGAGAAAATAAAAATGATAATAAAAAGAATATAGATATATAGGGGAAATGAATTATAATGAAAAGAAAAAAGTAAAAAACAGAGATTAAAAAAGATAAAATAAAGTAAAGTAAAATACAATAAAATGAAATGAATGAAAAATAAAAGGAAACTCAAACCCCCATCAACCACATTAGTTTTTCCTTCCACTCTGGCCTCTTCAACGCTATATTTTCATTTGATTCAAGTAAACTCATATCACTATGTGTTAGGCTCTTTCATTGCGGCGTGCAGATTGTCGACGATTGCATATTTTCATAGAAATGCTCAAATTTGGAATGAGTCTTCTCCAATTATTGTGGAGCGCCGTCTTCTTAAAATCGTAACCGTAGAGTTTCAGATAATAAGACGGATGCGAGTAATTCTATAGTATCCTCTCTCCATTAACCCTTATAAGGACTGATCAAATCCTGAAATTAGGGTTTAACAATTCATAAACTTTGAAGGTGTTGCAGGGGGGAGGGGCTTAGAGATATCATCCATCTAAGTCGCTCATCTGCAAATCGGATAAGTGTCGGTGCCTTGTCTTGTTTGATCTGGCTGTGGTCGAGGTGTTGATATTATCTTTGCTGTTTGCTTTTGGATTTTTTCCATATACATACATCTTCTTTTCTTATTCAAGAATCATTGCAATCATTTCATTCTTACCATGGAAAGTTCTGGATCATCTATCAAACAAGAAGAGTCTGAACTTATTCCGTATATCCCATCCCCAATCATCTCTGAAATTATTTCCTATCTTCCAGTGAAAACCGTTCTTGGTATCCAAATTGTATCCAGAACTTGGCTCAATGTAATCTCCGACCCTAAATTTGCTAAATCTCACTTTGAGAAGTCATCCCGGGGCCATTTCCTTCATACCGAAAGCCCATAAAATGTTATACACTTTGTTGATCTTAGTGATGTGACCTCAAGATTCAATATTGCTGGTGACGTACACATTCCTTATAAATCTATCATGGGTGGGTTCAAATCCACCAAAGTCGACTTTAAAATGTGTTTTATGTTCTCATGCAATGGGTTATTTTGCTTTATTGAAGCACTTTCAACCCCTTCTTATTTTGTATGCAATCCCTTCGCGCGCGATTATATAGTCATTCCCGCTCCGAAGGACGGGATTTTGGCTGGACAGGATCAGCGTAGACACCATAGATCTGAATTTGGGTTCAGTCCCAGAACACACCAATTCAAGGTGTTCAGACTCACATATGGCCATAAAGCACATATATTCGTTGTTGGCAGAAAATCATGCGAGGTCCATTGATGTGCCCGACAGTTTTGATCCCTTTGGTACAACTGCTTTTCATAATGGAACTCTCCATTGGCTTTGTCGCTGTGGTGTGGTACTATCTTTTAATTTTGGAAATGAAACGTTTCACGAATTCCCTTTTTCCTCTCCAAGTTGGCTCGGACCCTATTCCCTGTTTATTACTCCCACGGTCCTTAAATGAATGTCCATTTTGAAGAAATTTTGGTCCGAAAAAAAAAACTGTGTCCCTAGACCTTTTTTTTTTTTTTTTACCAAATCTCTTTCTCTAGTCTCTTTATACATGCAAAACTAAATGTTTGGAAAGTGGATTACATGATTATATACGAATCTTTGCCACAAAAGTGTACGAACCGTAGAGATTTTCTGATTTCCCTTAAAATGAAATTTGGATATTCATTTAGGGGCAAAGGGAGTACTATAGTATGGGAGATCTCGAGGAATGTATATCCATTTGCTGTGTAACTTATTATTTGGGGAAGATTGAGATATGGAAGATGGAATAATATGGTGTCAACGAGTCTTGGATTAAACAGTTTGTCATATCTTAGAGTACGGTGCCTTATGGAGGACGGGGAAAAGGTCCTTTTTGTCTGCAGTAACAATGTTGTTGTCACATATGATCCTGTGTGACAACAACATTGTTGCTGCAGACAAAAAGGAGCTTTGGGAAAATATTTCAATATGTCCTTTGGGAAAATATTTCAATATGTCCTCATGTTCCAAGTCTCATTCCGCTAAAAACTTACATTATGGTGGATCATAACTCCAAGGTACGTATGATCTAATACTTGTGCATTATACATTAGCATTGCTTGTATATTACTTTCTTTTCAAATTGGCCCAATCCTTATAACTTTGAAATTGAAGACATTGCTTGAAAAACCTTTGGCAATTGGTGCATTTAAGATGAAATTTTCCTAGTACTTTATGGACCAAAATGTACTTAAGTTTTCTTGGTGGGTGGATTTGAACATAATCTTTTAGGCTAAATGATGCATTTACCTCTTCAAAACATAGCGTTACTAGTATTTTTACCTGTGCCACTGGCACGGCGACAGTATGGAAAGGAAGAAAGAACCTCATTTAATTTTTTCCTCTCACATAAAATCCCTAACCTCAACTCAATTTCCTCTTTTTTGTTACCCAAACTCATCACCTTAAGGATCTTTTTTTTAGCATTTCTATCATGTTTTTGTACCCGTCCCTTTTTTTGGATAATCCCTGTACCAATCTGAATCAGTGAAAGCTTTCTTTTTTGGAGTGGAGAGGTTACATAACTACCGTGGGGAGTGAGATAGTGGGTTGTTTTAGATTAATTTTAGGCCGTTAGATCATTTTCTGAGATTCAATCACAGCTGCTCTTTGTAAAGCGGTTATTCTTGCTTTCTATTGTAGTATAGATATGACCCTGTCTGGGTTATCATATTGTCTCATACCCGTGAACGACATGCATATTATATCTTCTGTTCTACTCAACCACAGCTTTATCTTTTTGACATAATATATGACTCAAATTTTGTTACTCAGTTGAAGAATGAAAATGAAGCGGGGTTACGTGGAGAAATTGTAGAGTCTGAACCAACATGGAATACTGTTGTTGGGTGGCAACCCAAAGTCCCACATCGGCAATTGAGGAAACAATTGCAAGGTATATAAGAGCACCCACCCACTTCATTAGTATGAGGCCTTTTGGGGTTGACCCAAAAACAAATCCGTGCGGGCTGGGCCCAAAGCGGACAATATCATACTAATGTGGAAAGTGGTGGTGGTGGTCACGGTCCCTACAAGTGGTATCAGAGCCATGGTTCGTATGGGCCCGACCGGGTGGACCGTGTGTGTGCTTTATATGGTGGGGTTCCCCTTGTGCGACATAGCGAATCGAGTCTTGCAATCGAGGGCGATGGTGTTTCCCGGGCGGTTGGTACAAGCTTTCGCCGATATGGGCCAGAGGAAACACTGCGGGCCATAGCGGTGTGGTCCTTGGTTTGAGGGGAGGATTGTTGGGTGGCAACCCAAAGTCCCACATCGGCAATTGAGGAAACAATTGCAAGGTATATAAGAGCACCCACCCACTTCATTAGTATGAGGCCTTTTGGGGTTGACCCAAAAACAAATCCGTGCGGGCTGGGCCCAAAGCGGACAATATCATACTAATGTGGAAAGTGGTGGTGGTGGTCGCGGTCCCTACAACTGTCAAATGGTGCCAGCCCAAATTGTTCCCGCGGGAGGCTTTTGATTATCCTAATTTCATGAATCGACAGGGGGAGAATGAATCCGAATCAATAAGACAGTTTTCTTTTAAGAGGCCCATTATGGAGAGGGCTCAATTTTCGAGCGACGCAGCTGAACTATTAAGAGGGTCATCTGAACTCCAGAAGCGGCTGCTAGCATTGAATAATGAATTATCAGAGATTCCTAATTATGATGAAGATGAAGATGAAGATGAAGATGAAGATGAAGATGAGGATGAGGATGAGGATGAAGATGAAGATGATGATGGTGATGGTGATGGTGGTGATGGTGATGGTGATGATGGTGATGGTGGTGATGATGATGATGATGATGAAGTTGGAATAGTTGCTGCTGCTGCTTTTGCAGATTAACCTGGTACTGCCTTATGAGTTAGTGAACATTATCGTTGGAAATAACTGTTGAATTTATCAGTACCAAATTGGCGAACCACACAAGTAATAATAATAATAATCACACTATTATTATTACTTAACTTACACTTACAATTGACAAGGTACAAATAGCCCACCTAGCACTCACACGGCTGGACTCTATCTCTTATGCTGGACACTTCCTGATTTTCACAATGGGGAAACCTAATTCCCTATTTATACTTAGCCTATGTCGGTGATGGATGGTTCACGCCATCTCTAGATTATTCCGCCCAAGTCGTCTCCAAGCCCAAATCCAGAAGCTTCGTCCCTTTCTTCAATGGCGGTGGTTTTCCGGGTTCTTCAAGAGCTTTACACATGGACCGGATCAATGGAGAGTCCTCCGGAAAGTTCCCGACGGGTGAGTCGGTGTTGATTTCAACAGTAACATTGTCTGAAATTTTGTTTTTAATCTTGGTTAATGAAAAGTTTAAATGCAGAGTTGAGGAGCATCCCTTAGTAAGACCACAAGAGCACCTCTGCTGCAATTACGTACTTGAATAGACAAACTAATGGAACGTACTATCGCGTTTGTTACAATCAATGCAATGTACTAAGCATTAACATCTTAATGCTATGTACTTTATCACTTGGTTACATATAATGCAATTGACCCTAACGACGTTAAGTTTTCTAACAGAAATGCCAAATACATGAAAGAAAGACTAACATCCGTTAAATAAACTAACATTTGTTAGCCAATTTAATGGGTTTGATTGTCTTTTTCCTTTCCCCCTACACTACTTGGCCAGCCGCCCACCACCTATCATGTCCGCCACCAACCACCGTAAATCACTACCCATCTCCGCCATCAATTACCAAAATATTAAAACTGCATAAAAATAGAGAAAAAAAAAAGAAAAGAAAAGAAACCAACTGCATTAAGCTACTTCTCAAGGTGATTAAGTCAAATCCCCAACCCCCAACTCAAATTCCCAAATCAAAATCTCTCTTTCTTTAAATTTCAACACAACCTCACAATTGACCTCATGAAAACTTTACCTGATGAAGACCCAAGTCAGGTTTTGAAATCGAATTGCTGAAATTCAACATTGCATCAGATTTGAAGTTTCAATTTAGGGTTTAATTTCAATTTGGGTTTTCTATTTTCTTCCCAAAATCGAAAATTAAAGTGCAGAGGCGGAATATGAGACATGAGTGATAGGACCAGTTGATATCGATCTTGAGGTGTGGGTTTAGACGAGATATCAGATTTGGAGTTTCAATTTA
Source organism: Campanula takesimana (assembly GCA_026119855.1). Classification (NCBI taxonomy): domain Eukaryota; kingdom Viridiplantae; phylum Streptophyta; class Magnoliopsida; order Asterales; family Campanulaceae; genus Campanula; species Campanula takesimana. Next base: position 1,685,493 of record JAOWBW010000227.1, read on the forward strand.
GGGTTTTCGTTTCCTTCATTTGTCATTCCAAGGGATCTAGCGTGTGAGACTGCGCTCGAAGGGAAGGGGTGGGTACTTAAAATGCAGGGGTTTCAAAGTTTTTATTTGTGTTAAATTCTTAACGATAGTTAGATTATTTTTCCAAATATATTTCACGCTATCATTTTGTTAATGAAAGTTAACTCCATCCAACTGAGTTGCATTATTTGTAACCCGACTTAAAAGTACGTTTCATTATTGTTAAAGAAGAGTATGTTACCTTTGGTGTAATGGAAGGTTTAGTACATTCCATTAGTTTGTAATTATCTCTTTTCAGTAATTGATTTTTTCGCTCAGTATTTCTGTTTTCAGTCCGTGTCATGTGTAGGTAGTGTACAGACCAACTTGTTTTTACAACATGAAACCTTTCTTCTCCGCTTACTTTGCTGAATTCTTATTTTCCATGGCTGCGATTACCAATTTTGCCAAGCAAAATTCAACCTGGCAAACAACTTAAAGAATATAATCCTTGCATTCTTTATAGTTGACTTCTATGGAATTTTAAGTAGCGATGATCTTTTGTCAAAAAAAGTAGCGATGATCTACCCACTCTGTTCTACGTTAAGAATCAGCTATTCTATTTTGGGACATTGCACTTCAAAAATCCACTTTTCTTATCTAAGCTTGTGACTTTTTGGAAAAAATAAATTCTCAAGCTCTATTTCTTTTATACGCCCTCTGTCCCAAAATGATCTTCGTGTTTGACTATTCAAACTTTTTAAGGATATGAACACTTGCTTCACTAGCCATGTTTTATTTATGCACTTTTAAGCCTAATTGAAGAAAAGTGAAGAACTTTTTGGGACAATGAGAAATGGCAAATGAGAAGATCATTTTGGGACAGAGGGAGTATTCAAAATATGATCAGGGGCCCCTTTGGGAACCTAAGAGATGGCAAGGCAGTGTATGCCACCTAATCACTGCATTGTTTTAGACATTTCTGAAATATGTACGTCTTTCTAGATTAATAATTCATTTATGTCATGAGAATACTATACATCAGCAAGGACGCAAGCAAGGTATTCAAAGCCAAAAATGTTGAAAATAAGGTTTGCTCAAACAAGAAGTATATATCTCAACTACCCTCTTCAACAATAATACAATTAAACTTATTTAAGTTCTTGCATTTTGCTCATCTTAGAATTTCTTACATTGAGTTGAGCAGGAATCGAAGGCCAGATCGCTCCTAGTAAGAATTAAGGATGCTTGAGGCTTGAACTGATCAAGGTGAGAAAGAGTCCACGACACTGCCTTATTACAAAGTTTGCCAGCCTTTTCGAGCTTGCAACAACACTTATCATCAATCTTCTTCACCTTGTTGAATATGAAGCCAAGCATCTGTTTTCCACATGTTTTTGTAATTATTCTGAGACAGTTTCCCAAACATGAATTATACCCAGGCCTAGGCTGAGGTGGGAGCTTTCGGTGGTATGGATCTGTGGGGTCCCCTTCTATATCTTTCGCTGTGACTGCAGAATCCGTAGTTTTGACCTTTTGTGAAGCTACAAGCATTGCTCCATATGAAAATAATAGAACCAAAGCTATTGAAAATACATGTCTATGAGTTGCCATTGCTTAGCTTGGTTTGGTTTGACTTTTGGGAGATATGCTGGTAAAAGTTGTGATGGTATTTGCAGTTCATTATTTGGTTTGTATAGCAATAAGATCCCCATGTATGTGAGGAACGTAATTGTGAGAGCCAATAAATGCAATATAGCGTTAATCGTGGATGTCTTAATTATGAAGTTTAATTTAATGTTCTCTAATCTCTGTTCCTTGTATCAATCATAATTATTTTATATTGTTTACAAACAGATTGAACTTAATGACAAGAAAAAGGGGTGGAGATGCAGCTGAAAGCCAATTATCAAAGTTCAATGATTAGTCAGATGACGTATGTATGGTCGACGCAAAAACGAAAACACAAAACAAACAAAAAGGTACACCTTAGTGTAGAAGCTTTTGGGGTTGAATCCCTTTCAGTTGTTTTAGCTATACTGAACTCACTGATATCTGGTATTTTAACCCTGAGAATCAGCAAATCTGTTTAATGATTTCATCCATCCCATTTTCCCTTTGAGATTTCATGGAAAACACAAAACAGGTGTATGGGCTTGTGGGTGATTTTCTGAAAATTGCAAGTCTTGTTTCAGGTAAATACCTGATTTCAGCTCCTCATCTAGCATCATTTTGGCTTATTCATTAAGATCTTGAAAATAAATTGAAAGATCCTGTTCTATTTATACACTTTAAACAGGTAGATGTTAGTTCACAAGAGGTCGACTATCTTGGCAGAGTAGGTCGACTATCTTGATGTGTAGTGTGTGTGTGTTGAGTTATGCAGCAGAATAATAATGAAATAAATAGAAGAAATAAATGAGTAAATGATAAGTGATATGTGTCTGAATAAGTGTGAGTAAATGAGACACAAACACAAAGATGTAACGTGGTTCAGAGTATAGCAACTCTCCTACATCCACGCTTCACTGTCCTCAACAGTGAAGAAGCAATCCACTATAATACTTCGTCAAGAAATTACAATCAATTGCAAGAAAATTCCCTCAGAATTTTCAAACCTAATTAGCCTCACTAATTAAGTTATGTACTTGTTGCAAAGTACAGAAAAAGAAAAGAAAAGATTTCACAAGTGTGAGGGTTTGGTGATCTCTGAGATGGCTCTAAAGTAGCTATGTGAGATCTATATTTGCTTATTTATTTTAGCACAGATTTATAAATATCAAGTGTGCTTTTACAATTGAGTTTGCTTAGAAGCTTTTAATCAAATTGTATAAAATATGGCCAAGACAGTGATATTTTCTTCAGTAGTGTTGAGCTCCTTTTATAGGCTTTTATGTTATATCCGTTTGAGTTCCAACGGTCTTCAACATCTTGGAAATGCATATGTCAGTCATTAATCTTTGACTGGCATAAAGTATATGAACAGTGTTTGAGCCAGGTTTGACTTTGACTGGAAGTTTAGTTTGGCAAGAGTGATAAGGTCCGCTATCTTGAAGGTTGGTTATCTCGATAGTGAAGATAGTGGACCTGTGAATACTTGATGATTTCCAGTTAACTTCTTGATAATTCTTTTCAAGTTCATTAATTATTTGTCAAAACACTTACTTAAGAAACTAGGGTTCTAACATAAATAAATGGGCCTTAGTTAGTTTCATAACTAGACTAGTTACTTGATCATTGCTATTCTTGGAGATAGACCTGTTAATTAGGCATGTGCCTGGCTGCATTCGTCGCGCTAAATTGCACATTGTTTATGGTGTATTCTACTAGCAAAGTTACTTTTGATCTATTAGAAATACTAAGGTGATGATTAATGCCTTTAGCAGAAGTACTTTCTAAATATTTTTTGTCAAAGTTACAGCTTGACTGTTCCATTAGTTGCATCCATTTTTCCTCGTTTTTCTTTCTTGGTTTAGAACTGATTCAATGTCAGCTTTATCTTTCGGACTTGAGCTGACTTGTAAATTGTTATCAAACTGCTGTATTGTATGTGGAGATAGTTACTCCCTCTGTCCCAGGGTATATGACCACCCTCTCATTTGCACGGAGATTAAGAAATGGTGGAAGTGATGTAAGTGTTGTGAGTATGAAAAGTGAGGTAAGAGAGAGAAGGTGGGGTAGGGAATAGTAAGTTGATTGGTGTTGTGAGTATAAAAGTAAAGTAGGAGAGAGAATGAGTGGGAGGAATAGTAAAGATTCTTTGCCATTTTCGGTAATGGTTATATACTCTGGGACGGACTAAAACGGAAAGGTGGACATATGCTTTCGGATGCAGGGAGTACTATTTTTCAAGCGAACCTCCATAGGATGAAGAATGTCAAGAATTATAATTCTTGGCCGCTAGATTGACCACATTGATGGTTAAACCATTTTTGCAAAGATGCGCTATTGATTGACCCTGATGAAACTTACTATACGTTGTTAGACTGGAGTTTTTTTTTTCTTTTAAGTTAGCATAACATCGAAACCTTATTTACACCACATAATATATATCCCCTTGACTATTGATCAATACGGCATGCCATTTCTTTGACATCGTTGATTCACTTCTTCTAAAAGAGTAGAAGGCTTTTGGAAATTAAAGTATTCTAGTACAATAATATCACCAGACTTCTTGATTGGAATCAAGTAAGTTACGAAAATAAGAAATGTATTGAGGCTTGCACTTTCTCACTATTCAAAAATTCTATAAACGCTAAGACATGATTAGTAATGAAATGTGTCTCAAGGGAAAGCTCTATGATAGGTGCAACACTTTCTCCAAATATAGAGCTTATTAGGTATTTGAATGACTTCCACTTTTAACAAACTTAAATACCGTCGTTATAGATTATATACATGTATGCATACTACAAAATCATAGGATAACTTTTAAATGTTTTCAATTATGCAAACAATAGACGAGAAACCTATGCGATTCGTAGTGCTCTTCTAACATTCATATTTGGGAAAATAACGATGTCCTTATTGTAAAGATCATATTTCATGACATAATTAAGCATTCATTCCAAGGATTTTGTCAAACATGAAAATTAATAGATTCAGGAAAGATTTGCCAACGGAATGTAATTTACTTATGAAGAAATATCTATACATGGCAACTTAAGTTTTCTTTCAAATAACTAATCCTATCAAACAATTTTCTCAACATTTCATTAGAAAAATCGTATTAGAACTATTAACTATCTCTAACCTGGAACGAATTTTTTTCTCTGAGTGTGTGCTAACTAATAGCGACATTAACCATTAGGACTAATATTTAATGTGCAGTCTTTTTTCATTTTATAGTCTACAGTTTTTATAAGTGAATTTCTATCCAGTTTCTTGTTAATTATCCAGAAAAGTTAGTCTCAGGGGGTATTTTAGTCAATTTCTTGTAACTTTCTTGTCGTTCGTAATTCGATGCATGAGCTGTGTCCAAATCTTAACCGTAGATTAACAGATTTCGGGAGGGGTGAGGCTACTTCTAGAATATGCTCTTTTCATTAGCCCTTAAATGGGGAGATCTAATTCTTAAATATAGGTTTTCCGATTGATAATAGCTGAATTTTGTTTTCGAGGTAATTGAGAAGGCCTAGAGATACCCTTCAAGGTAACTTTTGCTTGTTTTAATACTTGATCTTGCTTTGATGATCTGATTTTGGTGCTTTGTCTCCAATTTCCTTTTCCATTTACAAATATTTGTGTGCATTTCTCAATTGATCATCGCTGCGATGAATTTTGTTCTTTCCAAGATAAGGAAAGGGTCATCTGTCCAGGAAAAAAATTGTAGCCCTGTTCCTCACATCCCATCACCAGTCATTGGCGACATTCTTTCAAATATTCCATTGAAAACTGTAGTTCAATCAAAAACTGTATGCAAAGAATGGGAAAATATAATTTCTGACCCTGACTTTGCAAAATCTCACTTTTCAAAGTCACCTCGAGGCCTCTTCCTTCATAGCAAAATCTCAGGAAATGTTCTCCACTTTGTTGATCTCACCGATTCATCATCGAGATTCAAACTTTGTGGTGATGTGCACATTCCACAGAAATCTATCGTGGGGAGGTTCTTATCCACCAAAATAGAGTTTGGGAAATGCTTTATATTATCAAGTAATGGGTTCCTTTGCTTTTGTGAAACTGGTCCAACTGGGGTTATTACATATGCAATCCCATCACTCGGGATTACACAATCACTCCTCCACTCAGTGACATAAGCTCCGATACTCCAAAAGAGGACTGGAGGTCTGAATTTGGATTCAGCCCCAAAACTGGCCAATACAAGGTGTTGAGGCTGAGCCTTTCCTACAAGCAAACAGCAATGATATTCACTCTGGGCCAAAGTTCATGGATGTCCATTGACATTCCCTATGATTTCTATCCCTATGGAACAACTGCTTTTCTAGATGGGACTTTCCATTGGCTTTCTTATCATGATATGATAGTAGCTTTTGATGTGGGAGCTGAAACATTTCTGGAATTCTCATTTCCTCCCGATGTTGATTTGGATGATATTAAGTCAACTTATTATGACTACAGTTTGGGGATTTTGGACAAATGTTTATCTTTTTGCCATGCAAATCATGACGAGGGTCACATTGAGATATGGATTTTTAAAGGAGTATGGTGTAAAGGATTCTTGGGTCAAAGAGTTTGTGATTGATGATGTGGGTAAATTTGCCAGTGGCCTTAGGGTACGATGGGTTATGGAGGATGGGGAGAAGGGTAAAAATGTCCTTCTTGTTTGCAAAAAGGGTACTGTAGTTATATATGATCCCGTAGGAGGAGTTTGCAGTCACCTCAAGTTTGATGGGCTTTTGGGAAGTTTAACTCTAATTCCTCATATTCCAAGTCTTACTCCACTGAAGGACGTCATCATATTTGATAAAAGCTCAAAGGTATGTAAAACTTAGGATATATTTTAATATTGCATATGTTGATATTGTGCTAACATCTCTCAGATTAATCAGTCATGTCCGTTCTTGTTTTTCTGGTCCTGCAAGAACTTTGAGTTTAGCTTGAGTATACGAATTTTGGTAAGCGCACTCTGATTTATTGGATATATTTGATTAAATTTTGCTCGTATTTTCTTAAGTGAAAATTAATACTAATAGAATATTTCCAACGACCTCAATCCTGATATTTTCAAACTTGATGTTTCACCTTAGTTATTATCATTCTTGTATATGTATTTTAGTTTCGTTTCATTAAAAAGTATGTTATGAATATCTTTTTGCCAATTATCTGATCTCCCAGTTCACATAAAATTGATGTGCTTTAGTTTCATATGCACAATTGATTGATTTACTTCAGTCTCATATGAGCATTGTTTGAATTGTGATCAGAGTTGAGTTCAAGATTGTATAGCTACCTAGATATTGAATTAATTTGAAATTCTCTTGAGATGATCAATGTTTTCCATTTGGTTGAGTTGATGTATACCATTATTGGCTCAAGCAAGTTTGTTGAACTTTTGAGAAGGCTCAACTCAGTCATATTTTCAAATATATATATATATATATATATATATGTATGTCTTGCGTGCTTGTCTTTTGAAGTGATTTTTTATAAACAGTTGTTATGCTTGGATGTGCAATTAATCAATAAATTCGAAATACTATAATTTTGTAACGTGGTGTACTTAACATTGTAATGCAACCAGCTCCTCCAATTGCTGCTAAAACCTGTTTTCAGCTGTAGCCTTCATGGGCAAATATAGATGAACGTGAAACAGAAGACCATGTGTTTGGGAAGCTCTTCTTTGGATTGGGCTCAGGAGGTGAGAGGGGCACGCGAAATCCTGGTGGTCCTCCAGCATCTGCTGATCTTTCTGATGACGTTGTCGCTGGTGTTGATGATGTGCATAGATGCTGATGATTAGACTGGTAATTTTTAATGCTCATCTGGATTTTGGTATCGGGACTCTCGCTTGACTGTTTTGTTTTTAACCTCATATTGTACTTTATTATTGTTATGGGATATTATGTTTTCGTACAATCTTATATACTTTGTAAGTTAGAGCTACTTTTAGGTGGAGGTTAATACTGTTATTGACTATGTTGTCTTTGGCTGGGTGAGAAGTTTGTCTTAGCTGTGTGTACTACAACATGAATATTCTGCTTGTCATTTCAAATTGCATTTCATTGCAGCTACACATATGAATTTTAAATTCCCATTTGGTTTTGGATCAAGTTTTTTCTCTTGCATATAATTGTCATTTGATCATGGTAAATTTTAGCAATGCTTGGGATGTTTGGTTGGACACTTGTTGCCCACCTAAACACGTTACCTTGTCCGATTTTAACGTCAAAAAATTTCGAGTGGGGATTTTCTGAAAGCCCGTAAGTTATACTTGATGTCATTACTTTTCTGAAGAATGCTTTTTTACACATGAGATTTCATGTTTGGTAGTCTTAGGCTACACATTGACAGAAAATAATCTTATACTCCATTTGTCCCTAAATGAGTGGCCAAATTCCATTTTAAGGGACACTGAAAATCTCAACTTTTTGAACAATTTGGTAACAACGATTCATATATAATCTTGTAATCTCATTTCCAAACCTTTAGTTTTGCATGTATAAAGAAACCGGTGAAAAAAATTTCGAAAAAAACGTTTAGGGAGAAAGTTATGTTCAAAAAAGACACTCATTTAGGGACAAAGATTTCTTGAAAATGGACACTCATTTAGGGACAGAGGGAGTAATAGTTATGTCTTTTAGTGCTTATTTTGTAGCCGAGGCGTATGACTTCTTGTTTTGTCCCAAGGCTAACCACCTGAACAAGGTGATCTTTCTCAAGGATAATTAAGCCACACTGGACATATTTCTTGAACACAAATCATAAATAGCTAAAAGTATGCGTTTGAGTTTAGTAGGATTATTATGCACAATCCTCCTTTATTAGTTTAACCGAGTGCGTACCATATTTAACTCCACAATTTCTTTTCGTGAAATGCATTTCAGGTAGTAAAACAATCAAGCTATATTTATTGTGTTTTCTTTTGATTTGATTGGTATATAATTGTCTTTTTTCTTTGTGGTACTTCTCTTTGGTTAGTGCATCATGAAGAATCAAGAACATAGGAATTTCTGGTTCACATGAACTTACTTCGCGTGTTATTGCAATCTGCATAAATTTTAGATCCTTTTCTCGTTCTCATGAATTTTACTTCGCGTCTCTTTATATATCATGACATTATTGACTTTGATAGTAGGACATTAGTATATATCATTACATTATCGATTTTGATAGTAGGACATTAATATTACTAAATCATATCCGCAAGGAGAAACTCAATGGTACCCTCTTTGTACTATCTATTTATTGTAATTGAATTTCTATAAACTATCATGCTGTTTATTTGGAAAAAAATGCCTTGGGCTATTGCAAAAGAATATCTATTTACTTTCTTGCCGCTAATCTACAAAACATCAATGTTAGTCATATACGTGTCAATTATGTCTTGTCTAAATCGTAACCGTGGAATTTCAGATGATCAGACGGATGAGGGTAATTCTTGATTATCCTCTCTCCATTAACCCTTATAAGGACAACTCAAATCCTGAAATTAGGGTTAGCAATTCATAAACACTGAAGGTGTTGGAGGGGGCTTAGAGATATCTTCCATCTAAGTCGCTCATCTGCAAAGAGGGTAAGTTTCAGTGCTTTGTCTTGCTTGATCTGGCTGTGGTTGAGGTGTTGATATATTTTTTATTGTTTGCTTTTGGATTTTTTCCATATACATACATCTACATGTGTTATTCAAGAATCATTTCAATCAATTCGTTTTTATCATGAAAGGGTCTAGATCATCCATCAAACAAGAAGAGTCTGATCTCATTCCCCATATCCCGTCCCCAATTATTTCTGAAATCATTTCCTATCTTCCAGTGAAAACAGTTCTTGGTATCAAAAGTGTATCCAGAACTTGGCTCAATCTAATCTCCGACCCTAACTTTACTAAATCTCACTTTGAGAAGTCACCCCGTGGCCTTTTCCTTCATACCGAATGCCCAGAAAATGTTATTCACTTTGTTGATCTTAGTGATGTGACCTCAAGATTCAAGATTGCTGGTGACGTACACATTCCTTATAAAGCTATCATGGGTGGGTTCAAATCCGCCAAAGTCGACTTTCAACTGTGTGTTATGTCCTCGTGCAATGGGGTACTATGCTTTATGGAAGCACGCCATGACCCTTGTTATTTTGTATGCAATCCCTTTACGCGCGACTACACAGTCATTCCCGCACCAAAGGACGGGATGAACTGGATTTTGGCAGGAGAGAATCAGCATAGGCACCGTAGATCTGAATTTGGGTTCAGTCCCAGAACTCAACAATTCAAGGTGTTAAGACTCACATATGGCCAAAAAGCACATATATTCATTGTTGGCGGAAAATCATGGAGGTCCATTGATGTGCCCGACAATTTTTGCCCCTTTGGTACAACTGCTTTTCTTAATGGAACTCTCCATTGGCTTTCTCGCCGTGGTGCGGTACTATCTTTTGATTTGGGAGATGAAACGTTTCACGAATTCCCTTTTCCTCCCCAAGTTGGCTCGGACCATACTCCCTCTGTTTATTACTGCAGTATGGGAGTTTTACAGGAATGTTTATCCGTTTGCTGTGGAAATTATGATTTGGGGAAGATTGAGATATGGAAGATGGAAGAATATGGTGTCAACGAGTCTTGGACTAAACAGTTTGTCATTCAAGATCCAAGAAAATTTCTTAATTATCTTAAAGTAAGGTGGCTTATGGAGGATGGGGAGAAGGTACTTCTTGTCTGCAGCAACAATGTTGTGGTCACATATGATCCTGTGGTTGGAGTTTGTCGATATCTCAAGTTTGACGGCCTTTGGGACAATATCTCAATATGTCCTCATGTTCCAAGTCTCATCCCGCTGAAAAGTTTCATGATGGTGGATCGTAACTCCAAGGTACCTACGATCAAATATTTGTGAATTATACATTCAGAAAATTTTGGGGGTAACTAGTTTCTCCATAAGTTATAAAAAGTCATGTTTTTATAGGGTTTAAAGTTAAGGGTTTAAGGTTTAGGGTTTAGGTTTTAAGGGTTAAAAAGTGGACTTTTTATAACTTATGAAGGAACTAGTTTCCCCCAAAACCAACTCATATACATTAGCATTGCTTTTATATTAATTTCTTTTCCAATGAATGTCCGAATTTGCTCTTGATCAAGAGCAAACTCGGGCATTCATTTTGGGACGTGTATGGACCAAAATGTGCTTTAAGTTTTCTTGGCGGACGGATTTGAACACAATCTTGTAGGCTAAATGATGCATTTACCTCTTCAAAACATAGCGTTATATGACCGTGTCTGGGTTATCATATAGTCTTACACCCGTGAAAGACATGTATATTATTATATCTTCTGTTCTACTCAACCCATTGCTTTATCTTTTTAACATAATATAACTTGAATCTTGTTGCTCAGCTAAAGGATGAAAATGAAGCAAGGTTACCCGGAGAAATTGTAGAGTCTGAACCAGCATGTAACACTTTCAGATGGTGCCAATCCAATTTGATTCCCCGGGAGGCTTATGATTATCCTAACTTCTTGAATCCGTAGGGGGAGAACAAATCCCAATCGATAAGACAGTTTCCTCTTAAGATGTCCATTATCGATAGGCCACAATTTTTGAGCGACGAGTTTGTACTAGCAAGAAGGATAGCTGAGTTCCAGAAACGGCTGCTAGCATTGAATAATGAGGTGGTAGGGATTCATAATTATCGTGCTCCTACAAATGATGATGATGATGATGATGATGATGATGATGATGAGAAGAAGAAGAAGAAGAAGAAGAAGATGAAGATGAAGATGAAGATGAAGATGAAGATGAAGATGAAGATGAAGATGAAGTTGAAGAAGATGATGATGGTGGAGAAGTTGGAATTACTGCTGGTGCTGCATTTGCAGATTAACCTGGTACTGCCTTATTTTTCTTGGCCTTTCGTTATTGACTATGTTGTCTTTGGATTAGAGAAATTGTTTTCATTTGCGGTTATATGAATTTTAAGTTCCCATTTGGTTTTGGATCAACTTCTTCGTGCTGCATATAATTGTTCTGTTATAATGCTACTTTGATTAATATGAAGTGCTTTCTGAGACAGTGAACATTATCACCAGGATTAACATTGTCTAAAATTTGTTTTCAACCTTGTTAATTTAAAGTTAAAATACTCCCTCCGTCCCGAAATGATCTTCTCATTTGCTATTTTTCATTATCCCCAAAAGTTCTTCCCATTTCTACAATTTAAGCTTAAATGTGCATAAACACAACATGGCTTGTGAAACAAGTGCACATATCCTTAAAAAGTTTGAATAGTCAAACGTGAAGATCATTTTGGGACGGAGGGAGTATAAAGTTGAGGAGCATCCCCTAGTTGATTATGTCTATGCTAATATTACATGCTCCCCTGTCCCACGCCAATGGGCACAAAAAATTTCTAGCACCGGAATAAAGGAAAGTGTTAGGGGGCGTTTGGTTCGTGGTAAAGTGAGGGAATGGAATGCTAAATTCCGTTGGACTAATTCCATTGCCATGTTTGGTTCTTTCTTTCCTAATTTTTCATTCCAATGGAATGTCCAATTCCATTCCATGAAGGAATTTGCCATTCCATCCTAAAATGGGAGGAATGCTCAATTCCATCCATTTCATTCCATTGATGGAATTGAAGAAATTAAGAACACCTATTATTATTATTATTATTATTATTATTAATATTATTATTATTATTATTATTATTATTAAATAATAATAAATATATAACAATAATAAATATAATAATAATAGTAAATATAATAATAATAATAAATAAATAAATAGTAATAATAATAATAATAATATGAATAATAATAATAAATAATAAATATAATAATAATATTAAAAAATAATTATAATTATAATTATAATAAATAATAATTTCTTTCAAAAAATTATAATAAATAATAATAAATAATAGTAAATATAATAATAATAATAAAAATAAATAAATAAATAAATAAATAGTAATAGTAATAATAATAATTAATATAATAATAATAAAAAAAAATATAATAATAAAAAATATAATAATAAAAAATAAAAAATATATAATTATAATTATAATTATAATTATAATAAACAATAATAATAATAAACAATAATAATAATAATAAATAATAATAAATGATAATATTGATAAATATATTAATAAAAATAATAAATAAGAATAATAAATAATAATAATAATTAATATAAAAAACAAAAAAATATAAAAAAATAAATATAAATATAATGATAATAATAATAATAAATAATAATATTAATAATAATAATAACATATATATATATATATATATTATTATTATATTAGTATTATTATTAGTTATAATAAATAATAATATAATACTAATATAATAATAATATTTACTATTATTATTATTATTATTATTATTATTATTATTATTATTACTATATTTATTATTATTATTGTTATTATAATAATGATAATATTTATTATTTTTATATTAATTACATTCTAATAGTTTTGTCGTGAAACCAAATATGAATTGCCAAGGAATTGAATGACAATTCCATTCCATTCCATTCTGTGCCAACCAAACACAAGGTTTGACCAATTTTGTTCCAATCCAATTCCTTAAGGAATTCAATTCCATTGACCATTCCATTCCTTTCAAAAAAATCATCCGAACCAAACGCCCCCTTAGTGTTGTGAGTATGAAAAGTGGGTAGGAGAGAGAAAGTGTAAGTGTTGTGAGTATAAAAGTAAGTAGGAGAGAGAATGAGTGGGAGGAATAGTAAAGATTCTCTTCAGTAAGAGTTATAAGAATTGATAAGGCAAGTTCCTTTGAACTCCTGCTACTTAATTGACACTTCAATTAAGGTTGCTTCTTTCAAAGCGAGAAAAGAAAAAGATAAATTATCACAAGTGTGTTTACAAAGAAAATAGCTTGGCTGTTAGCTAGCTGGATGTGGGTTTTAACTGGGTGCAAAATAGCACAATATTTGCAGGGGTCTATTCAAATATTTAAGACTGCAGAGTGAATGCAGGGGAGCTACAAAGAGTTTAGAGATTTGTAAAGGTTGAGGGGTTAAGAGGTTAACTTGACAACATGCCAGTATGCTCCTTTATATATGGGTGGGCATATAGCTGTTGGGGTACAAGAGTAGCCGTTTGGGGAACACAGGTACAGAGGAGTTAATGGTTTGTCTTTGACTTTGGTGAAGACAGTTGTATTGCTCCTTCCTTATGCAAGTTGTCAAGAGAGGACTATGCAGGCTTGGTCAAGCTTCAATATGAGTCATTCCAATGATTGGTATTATTGGAATAAACATTATTCAAAGATTTGGCAAGGTGGGGGTCAGCTGTTTATCAAGGGCAGTCTTAGCTGTTGAAGCAGGGGAGCTTAGCTGTTGGGCCTTTAAGGCTTTGGCTGTTGAAGCTTGTTTGTAATTAGCATCTTGATAATTCATTTAAATGTAATGGAGTCTGTAATAGGTGGTTCTTCAGTTTGTTGGATGTATCTATGATGGGTAGATCATGTAATGTTGACTGTTGAGTTGTGTAAATGCAGGACAGTCTTAGCTGTTGGGAATTATCTTGGGTTGCCGTGCTCGGGTCTTTGTATACATCATATAATCAACTGGACTTGATAATTTATTTATCAAAACATATTTACTATGATTAATTTTTGATTAAACATAGTGAGGTACTAACAATTTCCCCATTTTCGGTAAATAAATAATGTTTTTGATTATGTACCTGCAAAAAATATGCTAAAGGATAAAAATACCAATGAAGAGAAATTCTTCTTGATTAAATCACTTGGCATACAAAACAGATTAATACAAATTAAAGTGTACTGAAGGAAATAATTGAAAAGAGAGAATTGTTCTGAACAGCTATTCAGAACACAGAGAACAAACCAAATTATTTAATCCTAGCTTAGACATTCTGGCTTCTGTTCAATGCTTCAAGTTCTTGAAGTAGAGCAGCTTTCCTCACTGGTTCTTTCTGTCTGTAGAACCATTCATTGTTCCAGTCAAGACCCATCATGTAGTTGTACTGGAAGTGTTGGTCTTGTCTGGCTATCAACTGATTCTTGGTGAGAACTGGTTGATGATTCAGAAGTCTTGGGCCAATCCAAGCTTGCAGTTGTTGAGGGGTCATGGTCTCTTTAGATAGTGTAACTCCCATTGGATAATCCTTGTAAAGAGATGCAAGCCTCTTCTTGGTGAATTTGGGAGGGTGGCTAGGTGGAGGAGCTTGGAAGAAAGAGTGTAGTGATGTTTGGGATGGTTTTAGAGGAATGGGTTGACTGTTGGGAGGAGGAGTAGAGAAAGTTGTTTGGGTTAGCTGTTCAGGAGATGGAAGGATTGGATTCTCACCTCTTTGAATAATGAATTCAGAGATGTCATCAAGCTTTCTTAGGAGAGAGGATTTGAGTTGTTTGATGAGGGAGGCTGAGAATTGGTTAAAGTCAGTGTAGGTGAGGTAATATGGTGGGGTGTATTTGAATGGGTCAAAGTTTGATGGGAGAGCAGCAAGCTTTGATCTGTATTTTTTATGAAATGCAGGAGGAGGGGGAGGTAAGTGTTGAGGGTAAACAGTAGAGATTGGGAAGAGATTTTTGACAATTATCCCAATTATGCAGCTCTTTTTGGATAGCAGAGTCCAAAAGATGGACTGAGCATATTGAATGCAAAGAGCATACACAAGTAGGAAGGGGTATAGAGGCATTCCAAAAGATTTTTAGAAATGATATGAGAGAAGACAAATTCCCATTCAGGAAGATTTGAAAGTGAAAGGGGATTAGGAAGCTTTGGAGCAGAGAAGAGGAAACAATATTGGGTAGTGATTCTAAATTTCTTCCACTCTTCATAAGCATAGAAAAGTTGACCCCTAATATTTCTAGCATGAATGCTCATGTGGGTCTTTGTCATTTCCCAAGAATTGGAAAGATTATGGGGATTGAGCAGTGGTGGAAGAATGGGAATTGAACCAAACTTCTTGTGGGCTTCTTGGACAACTGTGATTGAAAAATCAATGTCACAGTCAAGGGCCCAAAAACTAGGGCAGGCATTGAGGTGTCTAGATCAATTTGAGATTGAGTAATTGATTTAGAGGGAGGGATAGTTGTTGAACAAGACTGGGGAATTGATGAGACACCTTGACCTTGAGAAAGCCTGGCCTCTCTCAATCTCATAAACTCAAAAGCCTTGAGGGCTTCATCTAAAGAAAATTTGTTAGATAGCTGTTCATAGAGGGATGTGCTATCTTCCTCAAACAAATTTGGGACTGTCTTATCCTTAATAAACTCAATGAGTTTGGGATTGAGAATAGGTAGGACAGAGGAGTGAACAGGGATTCTAGGAGGTAGAGAGGCAAAAGGATTTGATGAAGGAGGAGGTGCAGATTGAGGTTGAGACTCCGCTGTTGGAGTGGACTCATGAACTGGAGAGTTCCCCCTTGACTTAGCAGGGCTCTCTGACCTTGGTGAGTTCCCCCTATGAGTTTCAACAGGTGAGAGGGTTGGATATGTTTGAGATTGTAGGTGAAGAATGCCTTCAATGGCAGAGACATGGTCAGAACTAGAAGTGGAATGGGGAGAAGGAGGGGAGACTTGTCTTTGCCATTTAGGAGGTGGAGAGGATGATATTACATATCTTCTTTTCACAATAAAAGCACCAGCAGATGAAGATGAAGATGTTACCTTATCAGTGGCATCTGGTTGAGCCTCAGCTGTTGGTTCATCTTGCTCAGCTGTTGGCTCAGCTTGCTTAGCTGTTGGCTCAGCTTGCTCAGGTGATGCTGCACCATGCTTAGCTCTTTTGATCCCTTCAATCTATTATTGTAGAGATAGTTGTACACCAAATTCTTCTTCATCTATCTCCATCACTGCACTGGAGCTACTTGACTTTTGAACTTCAGATTCTCCTTCACTTACTGTTGCTTCATCATCAACATAGATTTTTCTGGCATTGCTATCAGCAGGCCTAACTCTTTCCTCACTTACAGTGGTTTGTTCATGACTATCTATAGGTAAGGAAGAGGTTTGAGTAGTGGCTCTTATGGATTCACTGGATGTAGATGAGGTTGAGGAGGATGGAGGTTCATCAATCTTCTTCTTTCCTGTTCTTTTAACAGCTATGGCTTTCCTTCTAGGAGGAGTCTTGGCTGTTCCTCTAGTGGCCATTCTTGTTGCAGGGGCTTCCTTAGCTGTTGGCTTCTGTACAGGTGCAGGCATAGCTGTTGCTTTCTTCACTTGAGTAGGCTTAGCTGTAGAAGATTTGGCTTTGGAGGACTTAGTTGTTCCCTCTTTAGGACCTTTGAGAGAAACAATCTTCTTATCAAATTTCTTTAAGGTGCTGAGTGGAACATGTTCAAGCCATTTGGTGTTGATGGCAATGGGTAGAGTAGCAAATTTCTTGTACAAGATTCCACTCATAAACCTGAAGAGATTGGGCTTGGTGGATTTGACATATGGTTTATCATGAGATGGAGAGCTTGCCAAGTTGAAGTTCTCAAGCATGACTGCACACCAGTTTACTTTTCCTCGTATGAGCCCAAGTGCCACCTTCCATTCTGCAGCACTTAACTGATCTAAAGAGGATTGCTTCCCACACATTCTTTTGATCACAACATCACTCAAGGCAGAGTTGTTGTTTGACAAATTTTTATTCCAAATAGGTTTCAGTTTGATTGAGGCATAGTTAATGTCATCTTGGTTGGTGAATTTTTGGTAGAGAACAGAGAAGTTTGGATCCAAAATGTCACTCCAAACATTTGTTATGAAGTTAGGATTATTGGGAATACCATAGGTGGTATGTACATCTGCAGGAGAGATTGTCATGTGGACAGTGTTGAAATAACACTGGATGGAGTTGTTTGTGAACCTAGTTCCATTTCTATATACTTCAAGACAAGCATTTTCAAGAATGGGATGCTTGGCTGTCAGCATGTTGACCAAACCATTTGCTTCTAGAATTCCTTTCACATAAGTACCTACTTCATCAGAAAAGAACTCGCTTTTGATAAAATAACCGTGAGATTATTCAGGTAGAGCCATTGATTTTACAGGAAGAGGGCTAAAACAGAGTGTTAGGGTTTGAAACAGGGGAATCGAAAAGATGAGAAATTGGAAGGGAATTACTGTTTGTGAGTATATAAATGGGTAGATAGTGTGAATAGATCGTGGTTTAGAAGGTGGGGCAACGGTTATAATTTGAGGGTGAGGCGACGTGGGGGTTAATAAATTTAGCCGTTAAGGTGAGGTGACAGTTATCCTCTATTACTGTTTATGTGAACAGTAAATAGAATAGATTTAAATGATGTATCATTTAATTCCAAAAAAGGCGGGCGACTATTTATGGAAAGTGAGGGGCTAAAATAACCTAACACATTTCTAAATTAATATTGACCATCACTTTCTCAGAATTGCCACACCTTTGTACCAATAGTACATATTTGGTAGTCAAATCAGTTGATATTTTGGACACAAATTATTATTCAACAGCTAAGTCTATGGTCATACCCTATACTGGACCAACATAAATTCCCTGTGTATATAAGGAATGGGAAGTTAGCTGTAGAATCCACACTAAGATTAATTCATTTTAATGGGAAGACTATCTTCTAAATTTAGCCTAAGAAAGATGGCTCAAACTGCAAAAAAAATTATCTTTTCAGTTCCTGTTGGGGAGGAAACTGAGAGAGAAAAATTTGAGAGAGATTTTAGGTCTTATGCCATTCAAAGTGATCATATGCTATATGAGGAAGTTGAACAGCTTCCTCTTGATCATCCTTATAGGGAGGTAAGGGATAGAGAGAAAAGAAAAAGAGAGTGGGAAAGTGAGAAAGAGTCTTTAGAGATGGCTGAAAAGGAGAGGGTAGCAAGAATAAGTGAGGTGCAACGTAAAGGAAAGGGAAAACAAGGTGAGGAGTCAACTTGTTTCAAGTTGTTTGGTCAGGAGATGAGGGTTGAGGGTGAGAGTAGTAAGACAAAGGCTGCTTATCAAGAAGTCCAAAGGGTGTATTCCCTTGGAGAGTTGATGAAAAAGAAGGTTTTAAGGTCCATGAGAAGGACATTATATGGAGGGAGATAGAGGTCACTCAAAATGTGAGACCTTTTACTTTGAGTGAGCTGATGAGTCAGGAGGATGACTTAGCTGTTAGGGCCAAAAAGGTGCCTGTTAATGAACAGCCAAGAGTATATTCCCCAGTGACCAGAGATTCACTTTCCATCAGCATGGCAGTGCTGGAGGGAGGAGGAGATAATTTTCAAGGTGTCCAGCAATCACCATCAATTACTCACACTCAGCTGTTTAGACAGTACTTGAGGTGTTGTAGTCCTGTCCAAGTCAATTAAGAGAATGATGGTGGACCTTCATCTCACATGGCTATGATAGCAGCATAGAGCATGCAAACCTCAGGAACCTTCAGTTTCATGTCTCATCTTCAAGATTTTCCTCCTTATGATGTAGTAGAGGAGTGGTGGCCAAGGACAATGGGTTCACCTTTGCAGTACTCAGTAACTGCCATTGATCCTTTCATTGAAAGGCATCCTGTATGGCTGGAGAGGTATGGGGAGACAAGTCAATCTGCTCCTGCAAAGCCAGATGGAGGGGCGAAGAGGCATGACACACCTGGGGAGGGGTCAGGAGTTGTTTGCAAGCAGGTCTTGTGAGAAGGAAGATGGTTGAACAGCTAAGTTTGTGGTTTAGCTGTTCAAATAATTTTATTTTATTTTTTTGTTTTGGGAGGGTACTTTTGAGGAGGGTAGGCTACCATGTATCACAGGAGGTAGTGGTGTTAAGGAATAGTTCCAAATCATATGATGTAAATAGGCCATCATATGGTTGTCCTTGAATAGAGATCTATTTAGGTTAGCTGTTGAGACACTGTGAACAACTAACCATGTTCTTTGTACTTTTTAAAGTTATGCAATGAATTTCTAGTTTATCCCTTTTACTTAGGCAAGTTAATCATTCCTAACATTGTTCTTAAAAGTTCAAGCCTTTTTTCATCCATAGCTTTAGTCAGTATGTCAGAGACATTGTCCTCAGTACCAACCTTGGCTAAGTTAATGTTCCCTTTTTTCAACATGATCTCTAATGAAGTGGTGTCTAACTTCAATATGTTTAGTTTTAGAGTGTTGAACAGGGTTCTCAGTCATAGCTATTGTACTTGAATTTCACAAAATATGGGAATATTAGTGACATCCATATCAAAGTCTTGTAGTTGACTTTTTAAGTACAATATTTGTGAACAGCAGAGACCAGCTGCAACATACTCAGCCTCAGCTGTTGAGGTTGCTACAGATGTCTACTTTTTGCTAGACCAAAACACAATTCTTGATCCAATGAATTGGCATCCTCCACTTGTTGACTTTCTGTCCATATTGCATCCAGCATAATCTGAGTCAGTAAGGCCTATTAGTGAGAATGGTGATTCATTTGGATACCACAAGCCATAATTAGGGGTTCCTTTTAGATATCTCAAAATCCTTTTAACAGCAGCAAGGTGAGATTCTTTAGGATTGGCTTGAAATCTTGCACAGATACATACACTGAACATGATATCAAGTCTTGATGCAGTAACATATAGGAGGGATCCTATATAGCTTCTGTAGAGTGTTTGGTTAACACTTTGACCATTAGTATCAGCATGAAGTTTTGTTGTGGTAGACAGGGGTGTCTTAGCTGTTGAAGCATTTTGCATGTCAAACTTCTTTAACATGTCTCTTTTGTACTTGGCTTGGCTAATGAAGATTCCATCCTTCATTTGTTTAACTTGAAGACCTAAGAAGTAGGTTAGTTCTCCAATCATACTCATTTCAAATTGTTTTTGCATAAGATCTCCAAATTCTTTGCAGAGGTCTTCATTTGATGATCCAAAGATAATATCATCAACATAGACCTGAATGAGTAGGGTTTCATCTCCATATTTTTTGATGAACAGAGTGTTGTCAATATGACCCTTGGTAAATCCTTTATTGAGAAGGAAATTAGACAAAGTGTCATACCAAGCTCTAGGTACTTGTTTTAGACCATACAAAGCTTTGTCCAACTTGTATACATGATCTGGGAATTTGGGGTGTTCAAATCCAGGAGGTTTAGCAACAAACACTTGTTCATTAAGTACTCCATTCAGGAATGCACTCTTGACATCCATTTGGAATACTTTCATCTTCTTGAAAGATGAAAAGGCTAGAAATAGTCTTATGACTTCAAGTCTTGCTACAAGAGCAAAAGTTTCATCATAATCTATTCCTTATTCTTGTCTGTATCCTTGAGCTACAAGTCTTACTTTGTTTTTCACTACTGTACCATCACTACTACATTTCTGAGCTAATGCAACATTAAAATTTGTTACCTTAGAGGCCATTTCATGTTGCATTAGCACTAATGCAACGCCAGAAAGCCCTCGCATACTCGAGTGTTGTTTCAGGTCTAATGAAACGAAGAATGAAATCTAATGCAACGGCTCCTGTTTGCCGCTGCATTAAATTAGAATTCAGTGCAACGGCTTTACTTTGCCGCTGCACTAAACACGAATATCATGATGCAACGGTTTGGCAAATTAATGCAGCAGTTCACTACTAATGCAACGCCATTATTAAAACTACCTATAGATATATCATAGATATCTAATGGAACAACAACAAATAATATAGTAATAATAAATAATAATAATAATAATGCTACTAAAAACTAATAATTAATCAATTTAATGAACACATATAATAATGCTACTAAAATATCTTACTTTTATTCTTTCAAAAAAAATAATCTTACTTTGATATAATAATAATAATGCTACTAAAATATAAAATATCTTAATTTGAAATTTTATATTTTACACTTAATCACTAATCATTTTTCACAAAGATAGCCATTAAATTATAAATTACAAATTACAAATTACAAATTACAAATTAAAAATTAAAAATTACAATAAAATTTACAATTCTATCCAAATTCAAAATGTTTCATCACTGAGTTCCACCGATTCGGGCACAACTCGCGACAGATCGGTTTCACCGTTTTTATCTAACTGAACCGGAGAAGCAGCCGACGGCGGTAAACCTAACTCGTCATCGGAAGCACCAAAAAGATAACCGAGTTCCGGCTGAGAGTCACCGGACTCAGAAATCAAGTCGACAACAGACGCCGACGGCGAAGACTGACCTGAGATCTCATCCTCAAAGGCTTTCATAAACGAGTCAAGGTCCTGACTCGCCGCACAAACATCAGATTCATCTAAAACTCCGAGCAAATCCTCCCGCAATTTCTTCACCTCCGGCATGTCAAACTCCGATTCATCGGAGTCATCAAGGACTCGTTTTCTACTACTCAACGATTCCATATCTTAATCTAGAGAGAAATAATTCACAGAACAGAACAAAAAAGAAGAAGACAAATCGATTTCAAAGCAAACGCTTGAGATTTGGAATTCTGATAAGATTAAAGAGAGAAATAATAGACGGGAATGCAGTTGTGATGGAGAGGGGGATTGATTTATGGTTTTGTGAGGAAGAAAGAAAGAGGGGGAAGTCAGATCTAGAAGATGAGAAGAGAGAGCGTTTCTTCTTTTTTTTTTTTTTTTTTTTTAAGGTTTAATTGGGTAGGTTGAGAGAAAGGGGAGAGTGAGAGATAAAGTGTGTGAACCATTGGATTAATTGTATTTGATGGTCCAGATTTGTTCTTTCCCACAATCCATGTGAAAGTTTGATATCCATTAGAATAATGCCACCTCACTTCACATGGTGTATTTGATTTACATCATATACTAGTATTAGTTAAAATTATTTTATCCCTAATATTAAAATTAAGAGAAAAATACTTAGTAAAGAAAAATTAAATTAATATTATCATTTTATTCATAATAATAAAAATCAAACTTATGCTAAAAAAGTCTAAAACATTTATTTATATTCAAAAAATAAAAATATATACATATTCTATATATAAAAATTAAAGGGTATTGTTTGTCCCTCCTTTCTTTATTACTAAATAAAAATATTAATAATAATAATAATAATTAATAATAATAACAATAATAATTCAAAGTATAAAATAATATTATCTCATAATAATAATTGAATAATAAATAATAATATTTAATAATAATAGTAATAATAATTATTCCCTCCGTCCCAGAGTAAGTGTGATATCCCACATCCGTGGGATATCTAAAGTTTGAATGGTACTTAAGTACCTACGAATTACCAATGAATACCAATACGTTCAGGGATTTTTGGGTGGGCCTGTGGTAAGCCAAGTGGACCCAAGATATTTGTATTCATTGGGCCAGTGCTTGGTGCTTGTGTAACGGGTCGGGCCTGCGGGCTCGGGTCGTTACAAATGGTATCAGAGCGGGTCTCGGCCGGAAGTGTGGAGCAAAGTTGATGCAGTATGAGTATAAAGTTGATCAAGCAATGAATTATGGAAGCAGAATGTGTTCAGCAACAATGAAGATTAATATTGTAATATATTTAAACTTTTATTGTTGCTGAACACATTTTAGACCTATTTTAGACCTATTTTATAGTGCCTATAAAACTAGGGAATTAAGAAATAACCTCCTAAAATAAAGCCTAACCTATAAGGTAACATATTAGGACTCAAAAAACTAGTAAATTGACTCAAAATCTATTCTAAAACCACCTATAATTCTACTAGGAATATTAATTCCGAAAATACTAATAAAAAGGATACTAATAATAAAAATAAAAGTTTAAATATATTACAATATTAATATTCATTGTTGCTGAACACATTCCGCTTCCATAATTCATTGCTTGATCAACTTTATACTCATACTGCATCATTCTCTCCTTCTTAAAAAAAATTCGACCTCGAATTTTGGTTGTTGCTACTGAAATTAACTCTTGAAATTCAGTCTTCAACCGTTGACGAACTGTGTATTTAACGTTACTTTTCAGCACACCCATCCAATCAGCCCAAGAATATGTAACATAATCCTCAAGGAACAATTTCTTGATAGGTTCATGACAAATCTGACCCGAGAACAATAAATCAAATGGATCTTCATACGTAGAAAAACACTTAACGAATCCAAAATTCCACAGCAATTCATCGTAAGGGAATTTTAAACAAGGTGTTTTTTTGTCAACCTAGTATGATGTCTCCGCTTGACAAAATTCGTAGTCACATGTGTCAAAAACCGGAGGTTTTGACCAATCAACAAAGTTATCAAAATTTGCAGAAAAAACGAAAGGTGATGATAAATCATCAAAAACCCTTTCAACAATATCAATAGATAATGGGTCGCAAAATTCATCAAGAAGTGCCTTACCTTCCACCATCGGACTCTCGATCTCTGTATCGATATCCTCGGAAGGATTTGCCTTGTTCCTGAACCCAATTTCTTGATCCCGGATGAAGGGAGTGACCCCTTATTGAAACTCCATGTCCTCAGATGATACCTCTGAATCTGAACCCATACCCGGTGGATGCTCAATAGCCCCTTCCACGAGTGCTTATAAATTCTGGAGTTGTTGAATCTGCCTTCGCATCTCGTCTATCTCAATATCACGTAGGTCACATTTGCGATGATGATCGTCCTCATGGGGATCCGCTCCACGGACCCTTCCGCGACCACCTCTTCCGCCACGAACACCACGCCCTCGTTCGGCCATCAATATCGATACCCGCCAGGAATCTGATACCAAATGATGTCGAATGAAACCTTGAGATTATGACCGAACGGAAAAACAAGATACAATGGGTTACGAACCCTGGATAAATTGCTCTTCGGCAAATTTACTCTTTTCAATATTCAATAATCAAAGTCTAATTTTTCGGATTACACATTTAGACCTATTTTATAGTGCCTATAAAACTAGGGAATTAAGAAATAACCTCCTAAAATAAAGCCTAACCTATAAGGTAACATGTTAGGACTCAAAAACTAGTAAATTGACTCAAAATATATTCTAAAACCACCTATAATTCTACTAGGAATATTAATTCCGAAAATACTAATAAAAAGGATACTAATAATAAAAACAAAAGTTTAAATATATTACAATATTAATCTTCATTGTTGCTGAACACATTCTGCTTCCATAATTCATTGCTTGATCAACTTTATACTCATACTGCATCAAAAGTGCTGTGCGGAACAAAGTGCACACCGCAGAAACGGTGGGAGTCACCTCTTGAATCCGTACGAGCCCCTCTTGAATCCAACTGTAATGCCCGTCCTAATTCTTGTTAAATTCTTGACTTGCTTGTTAAATTCTTGACTTGCATATTTATATGCTATTTTATTTGAGTTAATTATTTAACTACTTTAGAAAATTAAGGTGGTTAAATGTCAAAGTTGAAAGTAGGGGTCTTTTGTTAAAAGTAAAACTTGAGGGGCTTAATTGTCAAATTTGAAACTTGGAGGGCTTAATTGTAATTTCTCAAAACTTGTAAGTATATCTTCTTGTGTTTGCCATCTGAGAAAGAATTTCTCAGTTTCTTCTCGTACTTTCTCCCTGTTTCATAAAGGGAGTTCAGTTTTACCCTATTCTCGACTCCTCTCGCTTAATTTTGCCTCTGTTCGAAAATCCGACTTCGCATAGATGATCAGGGCGGTGAGTAGAGCATTTCCTGCCGAACAGAAATTAGTTTGGGTGAATTTGATTTCGGAGTAGGTAAGTCACTAGCTCCCCCTTGCTTGTAATAACATGCCTATGTGTTATTCTTGATACTTGTGCTTGTTAATTTCGTGGTTTGGTTGAATTTTGTGATACTTGTAAATTTGGGACGAATGGAGTATTAAAAGACTCTGTAGAAAGAATGAATTAGACTTGGGAAATATGTTCTGAGCATGTTAAATGTGTTTCTTGAAGTGTTAGTATACCCAGAGGAGTATATTCACATGTTAGTAAATTGTCCTAAATTTGGGACGGTAAAATATTAACTTGATTTAAATATTATTAGAAAAATTGTACCATTATTTGTGGTACGGGGAAATGAATGGAAGTATCCCTAAATGATTATATTAGTATATTAGAAAATTATACTTATACTTTTGGGACGGTGAAATACTTAAATGGAATAAATGAAAATTATTCTATTATTTGTGGGACGGTAAAGAGAATGAAATATACTTGAAAGTAATGTTCTGAACTTGTTTGGATGTCATGGGTATTGCCTAAGGGTTAGTAAAAGTATACTCCTACGCTTGGGACGGAGAATTCTTAAGCCTGGAAAGAAATTTAGTGTTGCTGAAAATCGCACCAGGCGCCCGCCTGGTCAGCCTCGAGCGCCCGCCTGATCTGTCTTGAGCGCCCGCTTGACCTCATATCAAGCGCCCGCCGCTAGCCTCGTTTTAGTGCAAAAATCTCTATTGAACTTTGAGCGCGCGCCTGGTTGGCGCCGAGCGCTCGCTTGCCCTGCAACCCTAGACTAAGCGCCCGCCTGTGTAGTAGTAGGCGCCCGCTCGGTCCCCTGTCCTGATGAAACTGTTTTTAACCTAAAGTGAAATGAAATCTTACCCTTGTTAAGGCATATAGCCTTAAGATAAGATGTCCTAGCAAGTGTATATGTACCTTTTGAGACATTAGAACTTAGTCTTGAACATGAAAACTTATAGAACTCAAATGAGAACTTAAGTATAAGAGTAGTAACTCTTCTTTATGTCTTGAAAGTGCTATGAAAAAGCACTTATGTGTTATGCTTGTCTTGGAACCTATGTTTGTGTACCTTAGGGGCACCAACTAATGTCTTGAGCTTGAATGTTCTAAGAAAAGGATTGGAAAATAATACGTGAAAGATGTATAATTCATCTTCCTAGCTTGAACTTGAAGTATAAGATAATTAACTCTTGTACATGTTTAACCATCCAAAGAAATGGATTGAGAAATTGGATATAAGATGATAAAATCTTGTATATGTCCTGAATGTCTTGAATGTCTTGAATGTCTTGAATGTCTTGAATGTCTTAAGTTGAGACAGTAACTTGAAGTATAAGACAATAAAATCTTGTACATGACTTGAACATCCAAATAATTGGATTAAGACTTGAATATAAGATTATAAAATCTTGTACGTGCCTTGACACTAATATATGTGTATGGTAATAAACTTGAAAGATTCTTGATGTGTATATGCAAATCTTGCATATATTTACTTGATAGAATGTTACTTCTTGATTACTTGATACATGGTATGAATAACCGAAAGAGTTGGGATATGGGATTAGATAGAGAATAATTAACTCTACTACACATTTGAATTTGATACGTGTATATTGGAAGTGCTATGAATAAGCACTAAAGTGCTAGTGATTGGTTTTAATCGTGTATATGCTCAATGGAGTATATAAAGAATAACTACAGAACACAATATGTGTTGGAAAATGTATTCGATTACTAACGATACATATACGTGAGATATGACTGTGACTAGGTATGATGTGACCTATTCTACTACGTATTTAGAGTCTAAGGTATTGGGCTCTATTTGATAGTAAGGGTATCGTGATAGACACTTTAATGTGTTAAACGTGATATGAATATGTACGTGCAAAACTTGGCATGTGACAAAGTGATATAGAATGATATACCCTACTACTTGTTTGAGGTCTGTTATTAATAGACTTTAACTTGGATTGACCGTGTTATATGGACACTCTACGTGCCATTGTTAGATTGATTTGTCTTCGCAATGCTTGTGTACGTGTACTTGTATTCTCGTGAGCACATGATACATGATTACATGGTGCATATTCCCGTGAGCACATGATACATGATTACATGGTGCATATTCTCGTGAGCACTGTTGGGTTTTGATGCATCATGCGCAGCGGAATAAACAGATAAAATCAAACACCCATGAGCCCGGATCCGTGCATGTTGATTAAATTAAATACAAGATAAAAGAAACATACCCTTGAAGATCGAATCCATGAACACGGACTTTAAGGTGCTAACGCAAACACCCTCTATCAGTATCCACACATCGAACGGACTCAAGAACGCTTCTTGATTTGACTGCTAGATCCTTTAGGCTTGAAAAACATGATTGAAGAACCATTCTTCAATCTCCCTTTGATTATTATGGTTTGATGATGAACAAAAATCAAACCCTAATAACCTTAGTATAATATGTGTTTTTCTCTCTCCAAGAAACTCTTGTTGATTTCCAAAATCAATGCCTAAGGCTTAGTTTCCGGCTGAAGAGAACACAGAATATAAACTGGGAGAAACCTAATTCCATTAGGTTAAAGGATTCCTTTCCCAGAAAGAAATCTGACAAAAACTCGTCAGCGGACAAACTATCCGTACGGCTAGTCCAAACCATCCGTACGGCTGGTTTTTCCACTTCCCAGTTTTTCTCGTTTTTCGTGCCAAGCAAGATCCGTTCTGCGTGTGTGACCCAATAGGATTATACTATGTTGGCAACGAGTCCGAAGACCTCGTAAATCATAAGCGGACTCTAGCAAGCCATTATGACTACCCAAATAGTATAACTTTGAAAGCCCAAAGTAATCTTATAGAACATATCACAATCCCTTTGTCACACGATATCATATTGGACATAAGTCATGGTCCACGTCAACTTATGTTGTCCAATGCTTTCTCTATCCCGAGTATATTGATATGAGCAAATAATATTGAACGCTTCAATTCATTTGGGTACGGCTGTACACTATTATCAATCTCACTCATCGAGTGGCCAAGCAGATATCTCTCTTGAGAGAGGGACAAATCCCATCTCGACTTATCATTCTTCCCTACAAGAATCTGATTATGCCAATCGTAGCCTTTATAACCACCCGGTTAGGGGTAGCGTTTGAGTACGTCAAACATAATGTTCATCATGTGGAAGACTATGATAATCTCAGGTCTAAGGATAAATGATATAACTATTATGAGATTTAATTATGACATTTGACCATGACATAAATCTCATAACGGGTCTATCCAGTACTTGTTCACCAACATGTACCCACAAGTTTAATCCGCATCCTATGTGTTATAATCATCATATGATTATCCATCAAACTCATGCTAGCCCTTCATAAGTGCTAGGGACAATGATTATTATAATAAACATGCAAAAGATATAATAATCGGGTTTGTTATCTCTATAACAATGAAGCTATGATATAACGCATAGGCCTTTCTCAAGGGCCTAGGGCATAATATCCAACAATCTCCCACTTGCACTAGGCCCAATCAACGCGTATCCAATACCCATTGAGCTTAGTTATGATCTCCATCATAATTGCAAACGAGCTTATGGAGGATAATTATCCTTGTTATTATCATAAGGTATTTTGCATATTTTGACATCTCCCATCTTTGACGATTTCTCGAGTAAGATAGAAATGTCTGAGTATATGTCTAGATAAGATATTAGTCCCTTGACTTGTGTAATAACGATTATTGACACAATGAAGGTACATTAAATTAGTGACACTAGAAACGATTTCTAGTTTACTAATTAGAATCTTAATCTTAACATTTTTCTAGTTGCATCTCATGACACAAGATACTCAACCTTTTGTAGAATAGTAATGGTCCATTTAGAACTCTTCTAACACCATTATTAGACGTAAACATGTATTTATACTGCAATATTTATCTTTGTTGGTTTGTAAGAATGCATCTTTGTAACTATTACAAGTCATCTTTTATTCCATCAAAGATCAAGAACGCATCCTTTAGTTCCTTTTAGAGAACATAAGAGTGTTTCTTAACTAGTGACTCTCACTGGGATCCGATTGGTATTATCTCATCATACTCCAAGTATATGAGACATCCGGTCTTAGTACATTAACATGGCTTACATGATAGATCCAATTGCCGAAGCATATGGAATCCTAATCATGTACTCTTGCTTATTGGACTTTCACAAGTAACCTCTCCAAGCAAGTATAATTGTACCTTTTGGGGGCATTAGAACTTAGACATGAATATTAATACTTATAGAACTCAAATGAGAACTTAAGTATAAGAGTAGTAACTCTTCTCTATGTCTTGAAAGTGCTATGAACAAGCACTAATGTGTTATACTTGTCTTGAATCCAATAATTGTGCACCTTAGGGGCATTTGAACAAAGTTTAGACTTGAACATCCTAAGAATAGGATTAAGATTTTGTAAGAGTAAATGTATAACTCTTATACATGGTTGAATGTCCAAAGATTGGAATTATAACTTGAAGTATAAGACATTTAAAATCTTGTACATGACTTGAACATCTATAGAAATGGATTAAGACTTGAATATAAGATAATAAAATCTTGTACTTGACTTGACACCAATACATATGTATGGTAGTGAACTAGAAAGTGCTATGAACAATCACTAACTTGTATGAGACATGTTCTTGTTGTGTATGTGCAACCATTGCATATAGTTGCTTGATAACAAGGTGACTTCTTGATTACTTGAAGCATGTTCCTTGTTGAGCTAGTCCACTACTTTTGGATTAGTTCTTCTCCCGTAGTTCAAGTAAATATCTACTTGTACATTCTTGTGTGAGTCCAGCTGGTTCTCCTTGCTTGTTCGAAATATATAGGTTCACGCTTGTCGCGAGAGCTGGGGCTTAAGTGACAATCGGGTCCCTATGTATTTGCGCTTGACCCCTTACTACCGGCCATAGTAAGGGCATAGCTTCCTTAGTTGGAGCAATAAGCCTGACTTAAGTGAATGCTAAACTCTTGAACACCTCGTGAGTCTTGATATTGGGAATGACACTGGTTACCGGGTCTTCTGATATATACTGAATAATCAGTTTCTTGTTATTGATCGTGATTGTCAAAGTAATACAAGATACGACAACAATGGTATTCTTAGGAGGAATAAGGAAGGAAGCAATATCCTTTATAGCTTGCTTGTTTAGCCTTATGTGCTACTTGATGAGTGGCTTAGCCTCTCATATAATTGTTACTTGATGATACTTGATATATGATTACTTGAGTATCTACTTGAATTGCATGATAACATGTCATGTAGTTGCATCTAATAGCTTACTGAGATTTATCTCACCCCGTTTCTTGTTTAATTGTTTTCCTTAGATCAAAGGAAGGATAGTGCGCAGTGAGGCTCGACTTAGCTGGGAGCTTACTACGCGGGTCGTGATTCTTTTGGGGCTTGTGTCCTTTTACATTTGGTGAGGACGATGTATTATGAGTTTTGTAACTCCTTACTTTTGGGGTAGACAGTCTTGTTCAGTTCTTGTTGTCACTAGACATCTTGTATAGTACTCTTGATGCCAGCTTATGTGCTAGGCATGTTTCCGCTGTGTATGTATTTAAGTTTGGTTTTAATTTTCTTGTTTAGAACTCGTGTTGTGAGCTAGTATAGCTCCTTACTCTAGAGTATATATATCATGTCAGTTTAGTAAACAGATGTCATTATGTTTCTTGTTAAGTTTCTTGTATCTGGTTAGTCACTCCCACAGGTTCGAGGTTCTACTAGGGGATCCCGGGACCTGGGGGCGTGTCAGGTACTTTGACTTTAACCATACAACGTTTTAGATTTATCTCCATAAATCTAAATTCCAATGATATAGGTGGCTTTATCCAAGTCTTTCATTTAGAAACTCTTTCAGAGTGAATTATATGTTAACCACATATATATGACTAGGAATAATATTACGCTCCCACTAAATTTATTGTAATCACAAGTCTCATTTTTAATGAATTCAAACTCTTTGAATACTTCATCAAAATGAAATTTCACTCCAAGTAGTTTGCTTCAATCCATCTCATGAATTTCTGCAACTTGCATATTTTATTAGAATCTTATGGATCAATCAAAACTTTTAGGTTGTATCAAACGCATCCTAATGTAAGTTCCTGTTAAGGAATATAGTTTTGACATCCATCTGTCATATTACATATTCAAAATATGAAGTCATGACAATAAGAATTCTAATAATATTAAGCATGACTAC
Source organism: Campanula takesimana (assembly GCA_026119855.1). Lineage (NCBI taxonomy): Eukaryota > Viridiplantae > Streptophyta > Magnoliopsida > Asterales > Campanulaceae > Campanula > Campanula takesimana. Next base: position 1,716,988 of record JAOWBW010000227.1, read on the forward strand.
GGGTGATAAAGTTTCATCATAAACGACACTATGAATTAACTTTTCTCAATTAGTCTTCCTTAATCAATATACACTTTTAGATTTTATGACTCCAAGTCATTGATCTAAATTCGGAGCGGACTTTGCATCTTGATAGGTAATAGGTCAATCATTTGCAATGATATCTTCCCTATTACTTTCTATTACGAGAAATCAATATTTCTTGTTATGGATAGTATCCTATCAGTTATGCAAATTTATTATGTATATTTGAACGAATTTCTACAACTCCTTGTGAAACTTTGTTCAATCTCCATCTTAGGTTCCATGTCATTTTTGGGTCTCGAACTCTTCGAGATACATTTTACTCCCACTATTTCTTTAGAGATAAACGATTTATCTAAAAAGTGCTATTTAGAGTGACAAACGATTTGTACTCTAAAGGTTGTAAAATTAATATCATTAAGATATCCCATAAAATACATTTATTAGATTTAGGTGTGATTTTGTCCAAGACAAAACTTTTCTCAAAAGTATCACATCACAAATCTTTATGAAAGACAAACCAAGTTTTCTTTCATTCCATATCTTATATGGTATAATGAACCTCCTTAGACGAATCTCAATTTAGTGTAATCGCAGCTGTTTTCAGCAACAAAATCCAGAAGGATAATTAAAGATCAGTTTGACTTATTATGAGACCAAAAACTGTGTTTCACATACAATCTGTAAACTTCTGGAACATCATCCGTACGGCTGATGTTTCCAGATTCTGTTTTTCTTAAATTGCAGACTTTCTGCGTAATTCTCATCGAGTCCAAGGTTCAAATATTCATTACTTTGATCTAATCAGAGTACATCAATACTTTTGCCATGAGGTGTTGAAATCCTTTTTAAGCATTGTTACTTTAATAAACTACATACATCAAAATGTATAAGTTCAAAAGAGTACTTCCTCTTACTACTATTAGTAAAAGATATCTTGATCAATTTCTAAGATTCACATCTATCACATGATTCGAAATCATATGAATTTAAAAGTCCGTCCCATGGAATTTTAGATATGTGTTTCTTATCATTTGATATAGACATTAATGCTTTTTAAGATTGTAACGATTACATCCTTATATTCAGATTTCCATTATTTACGTTATGCTCATTATTTTGTTCTTCCAAGATAAGGATATTAAGTCCCATTATATGATTAGAAATACAATAAGGCAAATCATATTTAATGGAACACTTTCTTATTCGAAATAAGAAATATCCATAATCTTCTAATGAAGAAACCAAAATAATATTTCTACTTAAAATAAGAACATAGCACCATTTGTTCAAAACAAATATGAACTTATTAGATAAAGACACTTCGCAAGTTCCTATGACTAATGTTGCAACCATTGCATCATTATTGTCACATAGGTTAATCTTTACCCTTACAAGTAGAATTTTAACATAAATACTTGAAGTGGTAGTCCAACTACCTTTCTTTTTGATCTTTTAATTCAAATTGTAATTTCACCAATGGTCAATCCTATTGCCAAGGTACAAATTACATTCTTTGGATTTTAGGTTTTGCCACAAATGTTTCCTTTTAGGCTTGACAACTCTTGTCTTGCCTTTATTTTAAATCCTTGTCCTTATTAACCTTTAGAGTTTGAGAAGGTTTCCATTTGATATTAATACATAGCATTTTAAACATCAAATGTCGCTTATGAATTAATGTCAAATCCGTTTGTTAGTTCCAAACTAACTTGATTATCAAGCCATATCAAGGTAATTAATATGTCTCTCCATGTTCAAAACATGAGAACTTATTAATATATCTTTTATTCATCACATGAATGTTAGGCTCTTAATCAATCTCAAACTTCATTTGCCTTTCTTGCTTGTAGGAACGCTTCCAACATAATTCCTTATCGCATAAGCATTCATATGTTTCAGATACTTCTAAAGTTCCGATCATATGATAGCAAGTCGTAAGACCATTGACATCTATAGAATCATTCACATGTTTCTAATCAATGTCTATGTCCATCCTTAAGCATTAGGTTTCTTAGAAATAGGATTTATTAGGAATTCATAATTTCCGATCTTGCTTTAGAACAATTCTTAAGCTCATGACTAGGTCATGGAAGTTAATCTTATTCTTCTTAAAGTGGGGTCAATCGCAGTAATTATACATGATTATAGTTTAAGACATTCTACGAAATATGCAAATAAATATACACACATATATTTCATACCATTATCATTTAAAGACATTTAATGTATTTCATAAATACTCCCACTAAATTATACACCTTCAAATACAACTCTTATATAATATAATTTTAAGTGGGCTAAGATCCATATTTCACTTGATCTTACGTCCGCGAGGGCAAGATGCATAAGACCAAGCTATTTAGGTAGATAACTCCTTATCAATCACATCACATGTGACTCTTAGATCCTTAATGAGATTTTAGACATCTTATGTCTAACATGTTTTAATCTCATCTTATGCCTTAGGCCCATAACTCTTATGATAGCCTAATTAAGTCAAGCCACGTTAAACGTATAGGAACCACTCTTTCACTCATCATGCTCATACACTGATAGAATTAATGCGCCTCGCGATGGTTAGAGCCCGCATAAAAATACCTGGTGTACTCACATGTGTTTTAATAATGGATTGGCACTTGACTTAAGTTTTAAGAAGGTTTATTTGCTTAGAGATATGCATCATATATTTAATTATGTCCAACATAATATAATATAGTCTTTGCATAATTTATGTTAACTAATCGAATTAATTAACAGAAGCAAAATCTTGTGATTTAATTATGAAGCAACTTAATGGGGACGGAATCTAAATTATCTGTAAACAATTTACAGATTGGATATTTCATTCGCATTCCCAGAAACAAGGCGTAAGCCTGCCATTGGTCCATGCAATGAATTAATCCAAATATAGTTTCCTTCTCTGCAAACTATTTGCACTTTGTATAGGGGTAATTCTGAAACTTTGAGATTACACTAACCTTAAACTCCTTTAAGATTATGATCTCAGTAACTGTCTGGATTTATGAACTGAAATCTGTTTCAGGAAACACGGTTTCCAAAACCTGCCGTCTGAAACAGATCAGAATCAGTAATGCCCACACCATCCGTACGGATGTTTCTGGAAGCATCCAGATTTATCCGTACAGTTCTTTCATACAGGTTACATAAACTCTGAACTCTTCAGAATTCTGAAACTGTATCCGCAGAGCATCTTGAAATTGAGAGGCACAAACCGTACGGCCGAAACTAAGCCAAAAGTCATCCACATTTCCGTACTAAGATCAAGGAACCAAGTAACTTCTCTATACGGTCGAAACTAAGCCAAAAGGCATCCATATTCCCGTATAAATTGGTCACATGTCCCAAGACCCTTTCATTGTCTCTTAATCTCACAGATTACAGCAATTCTAAACTCTTTAGAATTCTGATTTCTGCATCCTTTCTGAATTCTTCGGCCGAAAACTGTTTCAGGAAACACGGTTTCGGAAACCAGCTGTCTGAAAGCAGTTTCCAGTTTCCAGATTCGAATTCTGTAAACAATTTACAAAATAATCTGAACACCAGAAAACAATATCAAATCTGAGAATTTCCAAACTAGCCATACGGATCAGTTTGGCATCACCCAAACCATCCGTACGGATCTATTGGTAGGATCCCAGATTTCCAAGTTTTTTCAGAATTTCAGAAATTCGACCAAATCCAATATCATGTTTGTACATAATCAGATTACAGAAACATGAATTTACAGATTATGAATTTAATTAGATCTAATCAATATCATGAATAAACAATTTATTATATATATATATAAATTAGATCTAAGTTATCAATACACATAATCCAATTATTTATTGATAATCCCAACATGCAATTATTCATATAGATCAAATCAATATAATAATTACATAATCCCCATATTCATGCTCATAAATTTTATATCTCATATAAAACTCAAATCACATATTCATCTTATTATCATGCAAATTATATAATCGGATTAAACAATTTCAACATGATATACAAAAATAATCAACAATGAACGGGGCTCTGATACCACTGTTGGGTTTTGATGCATCATGCGCAGAGGAATAAACAGATAAAATCAAACACCCATGAGCCCGGATCCGTGCATGTTGATTAAATTAAATAAAAGACGAAAGAAACATACCCTTGAAGATCGAATCCATGAACACGGACTTTAAGGTGCTAACGCAAACACCCTCTATCAGTATCCACACATCGAACGGACTCAAGAACGCTTCTTGATTTGACTGCTAGATCCTTTAGGCTTGAAAAACATGATTGAAGAACCATTCTTCAATCTCCCTTTGATTATTATGGTTTGATGATGAACAAAAATCAAACCCTAATAACCTTAGTATAATATGTGTTTTTCTCTCTCCAAGAAACTCTTGTTGATTTCCAAAATCAATGCCTAAGGCTTAGTTTCCGGCTGAAGAGAACACAGAATATAAACTGGGAGAAACCTAATTCCATTAGGTTAAAGGATTCTTTTCCCAGAAAGAAATCTGACAAAAACTCATCAGCGGACAAACTATCCGTACGGCTAGTCCAAACCATCCGTACGGCTGGTTTTTCCACTTCCCAGTTTTTCTCGTTTTTCGTGCCAAGCAAGATCCGTTCTGCGTGTGTGACCCAATAGGATTATACTATGTTGGCAACGAGTCCGAAGACCTCGTAAATCATAAGCGGACTCTAGCAAGCCATTATGACTACCCAAATAGTATAACTTTGAAAGCCCAAAGTAACCTTATAGAACATATCACAATCCCTTTGTCACACAATATCATATTGGACATAAGTCATGGTCCACGTCAACTTATGTTGTGCAATGCTTTCTCGATCCCGAGTAGATTGATATAAGCAAATAACATTGAACGCTTCAATTCATTTGGGTACGGCCGTACACTATTATCAATCTCACTCATCGAGTGTCCAAGCAGATATCTCTCTTGAGAGAGGGACAAATCCCATCTTGACTTATCATTCTTCCCTACAAGAATTCGATTATGCCAATCGTAGCCTTTATAACCACCCGGTTAGGGGTAGCGTTTGAGTACGTCAAACATAATGTTCATCATGTGGAAGACTATGATAATCTCAGGTCTAAGGATAAATGATATAACTATTATGAGATTTAATTATGACATTTGACCATGACATAAATCTCATAACGGGTCTATCCCGTACTTGTTCACCAACATGTACCCACAAGTTTAATCCGCATCCTATGTGCTATAATCATCATATGATTATCCATCAAACTCATGCTAGCCCTTCATAAGTGCTAGGGACAATGATTATTATAATAAACATGCAAAAGATATAATAATTGGGTTTGTTATCTCTATAACAATGAAGCTATGATATAACGCATAGGCCTTTCTCAAGGGCCTAGGGCATAATATCCAATAAGCACATGATACATGATTACATGATGCATATTCTCGTGAGCACATGATACATGATTACATGGTGCATATTCTCGTGAGCACATGATACATGATTACATGGTGCATAAAGACTGGTCCACTAATATGGGACTTAGTTCTATTCTCGTAGTTCAAGTAAATATCTACTTGTGCATTCTCGTGTGAGTCCAGCTGGCTTATTTGGTGTAGAGGGGTGTATAGGCTCACGATTATCGCTAGAGCTGGGGCTTAAGTGATAATCGTGGGTCTATGCATTCGGTCTGTTTTTCCCTTACTACCGGCCATAGTAAGGGCTTAGCATCTTGTATTAGAGAAATACGCCTGATATAAGTGAATGCTAAACTCGTGAACACCTCGTGAATCTTGTTCTTGTGAATGACACTGGTTACCGGGTCTTCTTATATACTGCATAGCAGTCTCTTGATCTTGATCGTGGTTGTTATCAGCTATACAAGCATCGACAACAATGGTATTCTTGGGAGAAATAAGGAAGGATTCAGGTAATGATACGTGATAGGCCTATGTGCTTCTTGGTGAGTTGGTCTAGCCTCTCACACTACTTGACTACTTGTTACCTGATCATATCTTGAGCTTGATTACTTGTTGAGTTGGCTTAGCCTCTCTTATACTTGTTACTTGATGATACTTGATATATGATTACTTGAGTATCTACTGGAATTGCGTGATAATATGTCATGTAGTTGCATGTTAGTAGCTTACTGAGATTTATCTCACCCTTTATTTGTTTCCCCCCCCAGGAAAGCAGGGGATAGTACGCAGTGAGGCTCGACATAGCTGGGAACGTACTCTGCAGGATGTTCTTGTTTGAGACTAGTGTCCTTTTACACTTTGGTAAAGACGATGTTGTATGAGTTGTTAAACTCAGGGCTTGTTTGGGGTAGACTTGTGTAGTACTTGTTGTCTCTAGACATCTCTTGATGCCAGATTATGTGCTAGGCATGTCTTCCGCTATATGTAACCATGTTTGGTTTTAATTTTCTTGGTCTAGAACTCGTTGTGAGCTATCTTAGCTCCTTACTCTTGAGTATATATATCATGTCAGTTTGTTTCTAACAGGTATTGTTCCTGTTTCCCGTTAGTTTCTTGTTTCTTGTTAGTTTTTCATTCCTTGTTAGTTACGCGCACCAGGTTCGAGGTTCTATTAGGGGATCCCGGGACTTGGGGCGTGTCACCAACACTTCCCGGGGTTCCGATCCAAGTGGACCTTGCCAGGGACGGCAAGGATCCAAGGTGGGGAGATTGTGATATCCCACATCAGTGGGATATCTAAAGTTTGAATGGTACTTAAGTACCTACGAATTACCAATGAATACCAATACGTTTATGGATTTTTGGGTGGGCCTGTGGTAAGCCAAGTGGACCCAAGATATTTGTATTCATTGGTCCAGTGCGTGGTGCTTGTGTAACGGGTCGGGCCTGCGGGCTCGGGTCGTTACAGTAAGAGTACTACCCCCCCCCCCATTTACATGCTTATTAAGAAATTGTGGAAGTGTTGTGAGTGTAAAAGTAAAGTAGGAAAGAGAATGAGTGGGAGGGAATAGTAAGTTGATTGGTGTTGTGAGTATAAAAGTAAAGTGTGAGAGATAATGAGTGGGATAAATAGTAAAGTTTCTTCGCCATATTTGGAATATGACTCTTACTCTGGGACGGACAAAAAAGGAAAATAGGACTCTTACTCTGAAACAGAGGGATTAGTAATAAAAAAGTAAATATTAATAATGTTTATCAACATTTATACCCCATACCTAGATTATAGATCTTATACCTCATAACCCATACCCATACCCATACCCATACTCTTACTGTAACGACCCGAGCCCGCAAGCCCGATCCGTTACATAAGCACCACAAACTGGCCCACTAAGCACAAACAACTTGGGTCCACTTGGCTTACCACAGGCCCACCCAAAAGTCCATGGTTGTTATTGGTGCTCAATAGTAGCTTTGTGGGCTTATAAGTATCACACTAAACTCCCACACCTAGCCGATGTGGGATGGAGTATTATAATCGAACCCCGGGCAGTGTAGGATTCAAGAGGTGGCTCATACGGATTCAAGAGGTGGCTCCCACCGTCTCTGCGGTGTAGTACTTTGTTCCGCACATCACTTTGTTCCACACTTCTGGCCGGGACCCGCTCTGATACCATTTGTAATGACCCGAGCCCGCAAGCCTGACCCGCTACATAAGCACCACACAACTGGCCCACTAAGCACAAACAACTTGGGTCCACTTGGCTTACCACAAACCCACCCAAAAGTCCATAGATGTTATTGGTGCTCAATAGTAGCTTTGTGGGCTTATAAGTATCACACTAAACTCCTACACCTAGCCGATGTGGGATGGAGTATTATACTTACCCTGTACCCCATACACCATAGTATATCATATACCCTATACCATATACCTCATACATCATATATCTTATATCCTAAACCATATACTCCTTCCGTCCCACCACAAGTGAGACTAGTGGTCAATTTGACTAAACTTTAATTAATTATTTAAATATGATATAATGATGCGAATAAAAATTTAAAAATTGTTACTGAAAATATTATAAATAATGATATAATAACAATTTTCAAATTTTCATTAGGATCATAATATTATTTTAAATTATTGGTCAAAGTTTAGTCAAATTGACCACTAGTCTCACTTGTGGTGGGATGGAGGGAGTATCCCATACACCACATACCTATACCCTATACCCTATACATCATATACCAATACACTAATCTATATCCTACCGATACTCTAAACTATATGCCCACACCCAAAACTTCAATATTAAAAAAGTTCCAAAATATTTATTTCTATTCAGGAATAATAAGAAATATACATATATACATAAAAATTAAAGGGTATTTTCATTCCCTCATTCCTTTATTATACTTTTATTTTTTTAGTTATTTTCTAAATTTTTTCTAACTTTTTTTAAAAAAAAAAATCAATACTAAAAATATTTAACAATATTTATATTTATTCAGAAAAAAATATACATGTGTACATAAAAAAATTAAAGGGTGTTTCCCGTCCTTCATTTCTTTATTATACTTTCATTTATTTATCATTTATTTAGTTTTTTTTTTCTAATTTAATTGAAACCTTTGGAAGGATATAAAGCATCGCCAATTAACCTAATGCAAGGGCGTTATTGAAGGTGTTTCATTAGCAATATAACCATTGCATTAGAAGGATATAATGCAACACCAATAACTGAATGCAAGGGCGTTATTAAAAGCGTTGCATTAGTAATACAATCATTGCATTAGATGGATATAATGCAACGCCATGTAACTTAATGCAAGGGCGTTATTGACGGCGTTGCATTAGAAGACTCTAATGCAACGCCTAGAGACTTAACGCAGCACATAGGCCGTAGCTATTGCAATAGCTCAAATAAGCCGTTACATAGATGAAATAATGTAACGCCATTCTCACGCATTGTTGCATTAGATGAATTAGATGTGTTTCATTTTCTCAAAAATGTAGTAGTGCATCTTCACTCATTTTATTTCTAAATACCCATCTGGTGCCTATGACAGTTTGATTTCTGGGTTTGGGAACAAGTTTCCATACTTTATTCCTTTCAAACTATTCAAGTTCTTCTTCCATGGCTTCTATCCAGTCTGCATCTTGAAGGGCTTCATGGATTTTCTTAGGTTCCATTTGAGAAATGAAAGCACTCATAAAGATGTCATAATGAGGAATGCCTTCAGGGTTGGTTTCCAGGGATGGTTTCCCTCTGAATGGGCAGGGAAATGACAAGGTTATCATCATTGAGAATAGGAGTTTGTGTAGTGATTTGACAGTTTACTGTTGGATAGCTAACAGTTTCATCTAAGCTGTTGGAAAAACAAAAGCTGTTGGGAGTAGGAAAGCTGTTGGGAGTATATTTGGGCAGAACATAGGGAAGAATGATGTTATTCTCATATGAGGATGAAAGATTATTGGTTGTGGGTGATGGTTCTGGAAGGTTGTCAGAGTTTCCAATTCTTTCATCAAAATCACACAAGTCAGTGTTGCTTTGATAATTGTTGTGAACTCTATAGGCTTTACTAGTATTGGAGTAACCAAAAAAGATTCCTTCATCACTCTTTGAGTCAAACTTATCTAGGTTGTTCTTCCCATTGTTGTGAATGTAACATTTGCTTTCAAATCCATGAAAGTAGGATATGGTTGGAACCTTTCCATTCCACAACTCATATGGGGTCTTCATATGATACTTGTTGATGAGAGTTTTGTTTTGTACATAAACAACAGTAGTCACAGCTTCACCCCAAAAGTACTTAGGAAGGTTGTGTTCTGACAGCATTGCCCTTGCTGCTTCACAAATTGTCCTATTCTTTCTTTCTGCTACTTCATTCTGTTGAGGAGTTCTAGGTGCTGAAAAGTTGTGATCAATCCCTATTTGATTACAATAGGTGTCAACTCCAGTGTTCTCAAATTCAGTTCCATGATCACATCTTATCTTTTTGATAGACAAGACTTTAAAGTTCTGAACTTTGTTGAACAGCTGAGTGAAATTATGAAGAGTATCACTTTTGGATTCAAGAAGGATGATCCAAGTAAATCTAGTGTAGTCATCAACAACTACAAGAGAGTATATCTTTCCTCCTAAAGATCTGGTTCTTATGGGACCAAATAAGTCCATATGCAGTAGATTAAGAGGCTTGGTTGTGTCCAGTCTGGTTTTAGCAGAAAATGATGTCTTCTTTTGTTTTCCATATTAACAAGCTTTGCATAACTTGTCCTTCTTGAAAGGTATCTTGGGAAGACCTTTGACAAGGTTGGAGATGGATAACTTGAAAATGGTTTTGAGGTTCAGGTGGGCAAGTCTTTTATGCCACAACCAAGACATATCAGATTGGCTGTAGGATAAAAGACAATGTGCAGAGGAGGATTGGACTATTTCAAGGTGGAGACAGTAGAGGTTCTTCTTTCTAACTCCTGTTAGAATAACCTTGTTGTTCTTGTCTCTGAGTTGGCATTGATCTTTGGTGTAGATAACATGATAACCTTTATCACAGATTTGACTAACGCTTATCAAATTGTGCTTAAGGCCTTCAACATAAGATACATCTGTAAAGATGATCTCCTTGGTCACTAGGTTTCCTGATCATTTGACTCTTGCTTGAGAATTGTCACCAAATGTAACATTAGGACCATTCTTTGGTGTTAGCTGTTGAAGCCATTCCTTGTTGTAGGTCATGTGTCTGCTACATCCACTATCTAAATACCAGATTCCTTCACTACTAGAAACTGCCTATTTACTAACGGAAATATCCGTCGGCAAATAACAAATTCCGTCGGTAATTTGATTTTTCCGACGGAATATTTCCGTCGGATTCCGTCGGTATATTTTAGTTGGTAATACCGACGGAATTTTCCGTCGGTGGTTCCCACGGACAATCCGTCGGAAAGGAATTCAAATCCGTCAGTAAATTTCCGTCGGCAAAAAAAGTCGCCGGCTGGTTGCCGGAGAAATTGGCCGGAGGATTCCGACGGAATAGTTCCGTCGGTAATACCTACGGAGACGTCCGTCGGTAAACCATTCTTTTTTAAAAAAATATATATTATTATATCTGATTTTACCGACGGAATTTTCCGTCGGTAAAATGAATAGATTTAAAAAAAAAAAAACAAAAAAAGCCACCTAAAAACCGGTTGAAATACCAAAAATCTACCAAGTGTTCAAATATCACCATTCATACCAACATTCATCAACTACTAAAAAAAAAAAAAATCAACATTCAATATCACAAAACAAAATGTAACATAAATCTACCATCCACAAAATGCAACATAAATCTACTTCAGTTTGATTACAAATTAATAAAAGGAAGTCTAATGTCCACGGCCACCACTACCACGAGCACTACTACCACAACCACTACTCCCACGGCCACCATTACGTGAACCACGACCACTACCACTACCACGACCACTATCTAAATTAAGAAACTGACCGACAGAAGAAGCAGAGGCATTACCGCTTGGAGGTTGCTATTGTTGCTGCAGTTGTTGTTGTTGCGTAAATGCCATTATTTTCTCCAACTTGTTTTCCATTTCCTTCTAGGAATCAAGCAATTGTCGAGTTTCCGCTTCTCGCTCTTGGTGCTCTACCTCCAACCGTCGTTCTACCTTTTGTTCCACCTCATCTCGAAACCGAGCATCGAATGTCTCCTACTCCAAATTCTAGCTAGTGGAAGAAGAAAAGCATTGTGAAGAGCGACTGGTAAGCGGCATGTCAAAAAATCCAGCTCCGTGCTCTCCAAATCCGGGTAAGCGGTCTCCTTTTGGTCGCTTATCTTCCAAGACAATAGACTTCCAAAGATTTCCTCAAACAAAAAAAGAAACAATAGTTTAAGTTGCGAGAAAGGCCACAAACAAAAATCACACCAACACCGGCCATACACGAACACAGTAACAAGGCTACCGGCATAATCATGTAATAAGAACGATAAAAAAAAAAAAACTTAATATTTAGCAAAATTATAGTTCATAGATTCTAATCTTCGGGACGTGATCTTTTCAAATCTCGAGGAGGGCTCAATTTTCAATACAAAACAATCCCAACTGAATTTGAACAAATAACAAATTGTTAGAGAAGAACAAAAAATAAATAAAAAAATCTTGAGCTGATAACAATAAAAGGATCACGACACATGGTACTGTAATGAAGACTGAATGCTCAAGTTTATAGCTTCAAGTACAAACATTTACAAAACAATCCCAACTGAATTTGAACAAATAACAAATATTTACTTCATCTAAAAGGAGTGACATACCGCAGTGTCCATAATAGAACATCATAAGTACGCGCCAGATTTATTTCATTCATTATTCTGCAGTAAAAAAACACCAGGCCTCACCATAGTCTTGCTTCTTGTACCAGCCAAGGTAATGCGAAGACTGAATGCTCAAGTTTATAGCTTCAAGTACAAACATGAAAACTGAATCCAGTCTTATTAACCCTAGTGCTGCCAATCAACAATAATACTCCCTCCGTCCCATCTTAAACTTAAAAAAAAAAGTGGGCACAAGAATTAAGATGGGAATCTTTATATTATAAAATATAGATAGTGGGGTAGAGTGTTGTGAGTATAGAAAATGGGTAGGGGAGAGAAAGTGGGGTAGGGAATAGTTAGTGGATAGTTGTTGTGTGTATGACATGTAGGTCCCACTAAATAAAAAAGTAATTTCTTTTTTGGGATTTTGAAGTTTAAGATGGGACGTCGAAAATGAAATTTTTTGAAGTTTAAGATGGGACGGAGGGAGTAATCAATATGTATCTCTATCAAACCAACGTACACCATGTTTTGAGTATGCAAACAGCAGTGACTTGCTACATTCTGCCAAACACAGGGTAATAATTGTGCAATGTCCAAAGGAAAGCATTTGCTCCATAGCTTGTTTATAATCTGCAAAAAAATAACAATGCAGACCTTCTCAAATTCCGCTCTACACCTCTATTCCCCCCCCCCCCCCCAGGCCCCCACACACACACACCAGTGACTTGCTACATTCTGCCAAACTAGCCTGTTTAGGCAGCCAATGCAGCAGCATCAACCAGTCCTCAAAAGCCGCATGGTATCTAGATATTAGAAAATACTTGCAGTAGCACAAGTTTTAGCCATTAAAATGGAAGATATCTGATAAACTTAGACTGGTATTAAGGTATATCAAGTCCCCTTTTCTTTTCCCTTTTTATAGTCTTAATTTCAATCTCTGATAATTTTACCAGTACAAGAAAAAGAAGCAGCCATTTACATATTTTACACTATTACTCTACAATTTACAATGAGAGCTGATTTTCTGCCCAAGTGACAGGTGATTATTATATAATGCCCCTTAATAGTATTATAACATGTACTGATTAGGCAAGCATATGTAATTTCAATTGTAATTTCTAACAAGCTATTTATATGCGTGTTAACTTTGACAAATTACATCACAAAATTTACAAAAGAAAATAAAAACAGGATATAAATTTTATCCTAAATGCATATTCTAGCAATGAGAATAATTCATCAAACTTTGAAGGCTTTGTTTATCGGGTAATAGAAAAATGGATTATCACCCAGATGGAATTGACCTCCTTGCTTAAACCTATCTAAATGTTAGATTGTGTATCTAAATGTGTCTAAGCATATATACATGAAAGAGAAAGGGATAAAAGCTAATGTAGAAAAGTGAGGAAAACCCAGATTAGAATATTGGAGTTAAAATCTCAAAAGATACAACATCTGCAAGAACTTAATTACAGTAAACCCAAAAAAAATCTAAATCAAATACAAAATCGAAGGAGGGAGAGGATTTATCTAGGTTAAAATTGAAGTATTATTTGCAGTTAATTGAAAAGGACAATCGGGAGGGGAGAGAGAGACTCACGGAGAACTTGACGAGGCGGACTTCAACCGGCGAAGGGAGAATCAGAGAGAGGTGGTGCGGACGGAGTATGGCGGCCGATGGTGGCGAAACAGAGAGAGGAGGCGAGGGGCGCCGCCAGGGCCAAGTGTGCTAGAGAGGGAGAGAGATTAGAATGGCCGGCTGACTGCGTGACTATACAACTGAATGGGGAAAAAGGGCAGAACCTAGGTTAAATTCAATTAAAGGCTTACCGACGGACTTTCCGTCGGGTTTCCCCACGGACAATCTCCGTCGCTACTATCGACGGATATTTCCGTCGGTAAGTCAAAAATCCGTCCGTAAAAATTCCAAATAACTTATTGAGATTCCGGCTCTAACAAAATGTCAATTCCGTCGGTAACTCAATTATTTCCGTCGGCAATTCAGACGGACCAAGTCCGTCTGTAATATTCCGTCAGTAACAAGCATCTTTCTAGTAGTGCTTTACTAGATACCTACATAACAGAAATAAAAATTATGGTACCCTTTATTCTTTTTGGGTCCAAAGGATTAGAGTTTCTTTGGTACCCTAGCCTTGCCACCTGATCTTCTCTTGAAAAACTGGTTAAGGGTGTTATAGTAGGACATGATTTGCATCATGTAGGGTGTCAAGGTGAAGGGTTGAGGGGTGTTTTATTGGTGTTCAGTATTGTATTGGATTTGGTTTATATAGTTTGGTTGATGAAAGTGAGATTGCTGTCTGGGGTTTTGTGAGTGGTATGATGATCTGGGAGAGGAATTTTGGGACTGATAAGCATGGCTCTTCCCATTGGAGTATTTCCAATTTTGTCTAGGTTGCCTAGAGTGCCTCTGCTGCCTAGCCTGTCTTGGCTTTCAAGCTTGCCTTGGCTGTTCAGCCTGTCTTGGCTGTTTGGCTTGTCTAGGCTTTCTAGACTTTTGTTCTTGCTTCCTTTTCTGAGATTGAATATCATCAGTACTAGTGGAACATTGAGGTTTAGGATTTGTATGATAATCCTCTTTTGATTCACCCTTTTTAATGCCTTCACTCTCCTTTTTACACACATCTTCTTTTGTTTGAATGGGGTAAGATGGTTTTTTGGTAGAGAATGTGTTGAGACTTTGTAAAACCATAGTTTCAACAGCTCTACTGCCAGTAGGAGGAATGTAGGTTTTAAGTGTGGGATTTTTTGCTCCAATTCCAGACATGTCCCCATGATGTCTTTGATTAAAGTGATACAAGGATAGATCATTGCTTGATTTATTCCAGGAATCAATTTTTCTTTTTAAAGCATTGTTTTCTTCCTTCAAGTTACTCATTTGTTGTTCATTATCCTTTTGGGACTTTGAACAGTCAGTCTTAGCTGTTAAGCTATTTATGTCATTTTCAAGTTTTTGACATTTGTCCTCTAGATCCTTTTTGGTGTATTCAAGGGTGGTGTTTGAGGTTTTGAGAATTTCAATGGTTTTGGATTGTTCAAGGTTTTCAGTGATTAAGGCAGCAAAGCTAGATTCTTGTTTCTTCTTTTGAATCAAAAGAGTGCAAACTAAATTTTTAAAACCTTCAATATTAAGTGAGTTGAAATTATGTACCTCTTTTAGCTCTTCAGCAGCAGCTAAGTCTTCTAGATCCTCTTCATTGTCTGATTCTTCATATTCATGTGCAACCAGGCATAGTAGAGCTTCTTCCTCATCACTATCTGAGTCAGATGACTCAAATTCTTCATCACTGAACCTAGAAGAATCAGCAAGCATGACTTGTTCTTTATTTTTGTCATTCTTAGCTTTGACACAATTGTAGCAATTGCACCTAGAGCTATGAATAACTTCTTTAGAGTAAGTCATTCTTCTTGGGTTTTCTCTTGGTTTCTTAGGTTCTTTGCAATCTGCAGCATAGTGATCTGGTTTACCACAGTTGTAGCATTCAATGTTCTTCTTAACAACTTCTTGAGTTGTGTTAGATGGTGAAGGGATGTATCTTCTATCAAATGCTTTCTTTTGATGTTTCATGGCATTTCTAACAGCCATGGAGATAAGGCTTGGGATGTCTTCTTGAGAGATTGGTTTTGATTCTTGTTTTGGGGTTTTGTTCAGTTTTTGTAGGGCATTGATAACAAGATTGTCAATGTCCTATTGGGAGAACTATTTCTGGGTTTGCTCTTGAGCAACAAGGGCAAGAGTTTGAGATATGGTGGGTGTTGGTTGTATTTTGATCATTCATTCAAGTTCATAGGCTTCAAGTTTACCAAAGTATTGTTCAATGGTCATACTACTCCATTCAGCTCCTTCTCTAATGGGAAGGGCTACTTTCTCATATTCTTGAGGGAGATTTGAGTAGATATTTAAGCATAGGTCAGATTGATCAAAGGTTTTGCCATGGTCTGAAATGGCTCTTACAAGATCTTCAAATCTTGGTCTTGCAGTACTCACTTTTTCTCCAGGATAGAATTTGAAGTTGTCTTAATAAGTTATAAAGATTCTGAGTTCTTACACTAGTGTGTTTTGTGAACTTGGTGTTAATTAGTTCCCATGCTGCTTTAGCACTTGGTACTTTAGCTATTTCTTGAGCTAGAGAATCATTTACACTCTTTTGCAGAATGTTTTTAACTTTAAGATTGGCAGTCATAAGTTGTCTTTGAGCATCAGTCCAGTTTTCAGGAGATTTAATTTTGCTATCTCCTCCATTGACTTCAGCTTGAGTGGGAGGTTCAACTTCATTCTCTAAGACATACCAGTTCCATATGCTATTAGCATCTAGATAGGTTTTAATTTTTGAGTAATAAATCTCAAAAGATCCATAATCATCAATGTGTGGAATGTCATTTTCATTGTTTCTTCGTGGTTGAGGTATGGTGGGTTGAATGGATCTATCACAAGTTGTTAGACTCTGTATGGTGAATCCAAGCTCTGATGCCAATTGAAAGACCCTGTTTAACTAAATGAACAGATGAATTAAAACTTGGACAACTAACTGTTTGAGGTTAGCTGTTGAAAATAATAAATAAAAGAAATGTGCAGCGGAATATAAATAAATGAAGAAATGAAAGGATAAAGTGTAGTGTGTGTGTGTGTTAGTGTATGGACAAGAGTGTACACAGTGTTTTAAAGTGGTTCAGAGGCAAAACCCTTCTCTTACATCCACCCCCACTGTTGGAATAGTGAAATCAATCCAATATAATATTCTCTTCAATAAGAGTTACAAGAATTGATAAGGCAAGTTTCTTTGAACTCCCTCTACTTAATTGACACTTCAATTAAGGTTGCTTCTTTCAAAGCGAGAAAAGAAAAAGGAAAATAATCACAAGTGTGTTTACAAAGAAAATAGCTTGGCTGTTAGCTAGCTGGATGTGGATTGTAACTGGGTGCAAAATGGCACAATATTTGCAGGGGTCTATGCAAATATTTAAGACTGCAGACTGAATGCAGGGGAGCTACAAAGAGTTTAGAGATTTGTAAAGGTTGAGGGGTTGAGAGGTTAACTTGACAACATGGCAGTATGTTCCTTTATATATGGGTGGACATATAGCCGTTGGAGGACAAGGGTACAAGAGTAGCCGTTTGGGGAACACAGGTACAAAGGAGTTAATGGTTTGTCTTTGACTTTGGTGAAGACAGTTGTATTGCTCCTTCCTTATGCAAGTTGTCAAGAGAGGACTATGAAGGCTTGGTCAAGCTTCAATATGAGACATTCCAATGATTGGTATTATTGGAATAAACATTTTTCAAAGATTTGGCAAGGTGGGGTCAGCTGTTTATCAAGGGCAGTCTTAGCTGTTGAAGCAGGGGAGCTTAGTTGTTGGGCCTTTAAGGCTTTGGCTGTTGAATCTTGTTTGTAATTAGCATCTTGATAATTCATTTGAATGTAATGGAGTTTGTAATAGGTGGTTCTTCAGTTTTTTGGATGTATCTATGATGGGCTTGCTACTTTTTATCGTCGCTTTATTCGTGATTTTAGCACTATTATGGCCCCGATTACTGAGTGTCTCAAGAAAGAAAAATTTCATCTGGGTGACGATAAGGGCTGGGAATGCACTGTTATTTTATTGATGGACCGACTATCGACACACATACGCCAAGTACCATCCTTCTTAGGAACTAGAAGGGCTGGGATTGCACAAGGACTCATACTGTCTTAAATATAATCCTTCTTCAACAAATCCTCCACTTGTTCTCGTAAGATGTCATGTTCAGCAGGGCTCATACGATAGTGAGGGAGGTTAGGGAGAGGAGCACTAGGAACTAGATCAATGTTATGCTGAATATAGCGTAGGGGCCGTAACCCATTAGGTAAATCATCAGGCATAATATCACGAAAATCATCTAACACAGACTGTAGATATCAAACTGACCTTGCCATGAATACCCTTACTAACCACAGCAGGAACAAAAGGACTATCTCTCAAATCCTCCACAAATTCACGAGCAGTACACAAATAAACAAGGGGCTTGGGTCTCTCTTTGCGATGAAAACCAGTTGATCGCAAAGGACAAAGATGAAAATGAACCCCATCTTTTGTGAACTTAATAAAATTTTCACGCCCATTGTACATAATATTAAGATCAAATTGCCAGGGGTGACCCAAAAGAACATGGCATGCAGTCATATCAACTATATCACACAATACTTAATCCTTATATTTACCAATAGAGACAGGAAAAAAACATTATTCATGTACCTTAATATTGCCCACACTGTTAATTCAGCCGACTGTGTAAGGAGTTGGGTGCTTACGAACCTCCAGCTTCAATTTATCCACCAAACTCTGTGCCACAAGGTTCTCACTGCTCCCACCATCCACAATGAACATGGTGTCAAAATCCTTGACCTTCCATTTGGTGCAAAAAATATTATGCCGCTCCGGGTTATACTCCTCCATAGGGGTAGTCAACATCATTCTGGGAACCACGAGAGACTCATGTACTCCATCATCATCAGCAACATCCGAATCTTCGTCATTTGGATCAACCCGACATTCGTCTTCAAACTCGTCTCCCTCATCTTCCTCGAACATATCACGGTCAACCATGTTAACACCTCGGCGATTAGGACACTGATTAGAATGATGACCAGATTTTTGACACCGAAAACACTTATCGCCATAGGATTTGGCATAAGGGTTAGGAGGTCGTTGCCCGGTATTAGTCGTGGAGGGGTTGCGCCGAGCTGCTTGGTTTGGTGTAGGGGCGGGGGTCACATTTTTACCATCATCATTCTTAGAACCTGTAACTGGAGATTGTGTATGACCCGTATCAGGAAAATCCATAGAAGGTTGGATCTTGTTACTATTCGAAGAACCCTCTCCAAATTTCCTAAACGATGCCGGCAAACGAAACCTAGATGATAAATGACGTTCCACCTTTTTCGCCCTTGTGATGGCCTCACTGACTGAATGAGTAACAAATAATTCCACTTGGTGTTGGATGGGAAGACGAAGACCCTCGGTGAATCGTGCGACTTGAAGTGATTCTGTTTCATTCACATCACATCTGTGCGTGCAGAACGCACGTAAAAGTCGCGAGCATATTCGTCAACTGTTCGAGTGCCCTGTTTACACTCCAAAAATTTTCTGTAAATCTCCTGATCAAAATCTTCGGGTAGAAAACGGTCTTGCAACGTCGAATGGGAGGCCAATGGTTACGAATTCGTTGTCTCGTCAATTGCGTCCACCATGCAGAAGCACCCCCATGTAATTTATATGCAACATAAGGAATTTACGATCCTCCTCAGTTTGCATTAAATCAAAGAATTTTTCAACCTCAGAAAGCCAATCAATAAAATCCTCGGTATTCAACTCACCAGAGAAAAATGGTATATCAGCCCGAATTTTGGGTCGTTGATCTGCAAGAGTTGCTACCCTGGCCTCATTATATGCTCCATCCTGGAAACCCCCGTGAACCGGATCGTCGCGGTGGAGGTGTTCCCCACGAGGATCTGCTCGATTTCTAGGGTTTTCGTCGCCGCGACCACCAAACCCACGCTCTAACACTGCCAGAAGTTCTGCATGACGAGTAGCTGCCTCCTGTGAAGCGGTGGCCGCTGCCGCGGCTGCCTCGGCTGAGTTTCCTAAAAAACTCGGATACTTTCTGTCAAAGCGGTGAGGAGGTCCTTCATATCGTTGGTCATCGTCCAAGGATCGTCCTTTTCTAATACCAATTGATGTGAAACGCAGCGGAAAATAACCAAATAATTGATCGAAATCAACTCTTTAACACAAGGATAAAAATCCCTCTACAATAATCCCCAAAGAGATTACTCTGCAAGCCAATTGAATGACTTAGGGTTTACACAAGATGTGCAAAAGTTGCAATTGAATAATAAAATTAATGAATAGTGTTTACAAACCCTAAAATAGGTTTTATACTCCTAAAAATGAAACCAACAAAATACCAAAAATACCCTAAAATTGTTCAACTTCAACGTAAAACGAAAACTGGGAAAAATCTGTCCGGACAACCAAGCGGGCGCCTGGTCTTGGCAGAAACTCAACAAAAATTGCAGCAGCAAGTAAGCGGGCGCCTGGTCTCCACCAGGCGGGCGCTTGGTCCTCGAGTCTGCTCTAATGCGTTGGATCGTGTGCTACATCACATTAGGTAAGAACCTAATGTATCCAAGTAATGTATCCAATGTATCCAAGTGAACCATTGGATACATTAGTTTTTACCTAATGTATCCAAGTAATGTATCCAATATATCCAAGTGAAACATTGGATACATTAGGTAAAAACCTAATGTATCCAAGTTCTCACGGTTCTCACGATATTTAGGTTCTCACAGGAGCACGACCCTATATATATATATATATGTATGTATGTATGTATGTATGTATGGGGCCCTATGAGAACCCAAGAGGTGGCAAGGCAGTTTATACCACCGAATTACTGCATTGTTTTATACACTTTTGAAATATGTACTTCCTTTTTGATTGAGAAATTCATTTAAATCATTAGAATACTCTACATCAGCAAGGACCAATGCAAGGTATTCAAAGCCAAAAATGTTGAATATAAGGTAGAATTATATTTCTGTTCAAACAAGAAGTATATATATATCTCAACTACCCTGTAGTGTACAAGGATAATACAATAAAACTTATTTCAGTTCTTGCATATTGCTTATCGTTCTTAAAATTTCTTACATTTTGTCGAGCAGGAATCAAAGGCCAGATCGCCCCTCATAAGAATTAATGATGCTTGAGGCTTGAACTGATCAAGGTGAGAAAGAGTCCACGAAACTGCCTTATTACAAAGTTTGCCAGCCTTTTCGAGCTTGCAACAACAAATATCATCAATCTTGTTCACCTTGTTGAATATGAAGCCAAACATCTGTTTTCCGCATGTTTTTGTAATTATTCTCAGACAGTTTCCTAAATATGCATTATAACCTGGCCTAGGTTGTGGTGGGAGCTTTCGGTGATACCATGGATCCGTGGGGTCCCCTTCTATATCCTTCCCCGTGACGGCAGAAGGAGGATCCGCACTTTTGATCTTTTGTGAAGCTACAAGCATTGCTCCATATGAAACTAATAGAACCAAAGCTATTGAAAGTATATTTCTGTATGTTGCCATTTTTTCCGCTTGGTTTGACTTTTGGGAGATCAAATTTTGTGATGGTGTTTGCAGTTCATTACTTGGTTTTATATAGCAATTGAGTTTTATCGGTTTGTGATTAATTAATGGGGAGAGTTAATAAATGCAATAGAACGTTAATTGATTGTTGATGTCTTTAGTTTGAAGTTGTAATAAATGTTCTTAATCTTCATACAATAGTACATTGTATATCTCTCTAATTTCCATTTCAATTTTCTATTTATCCCAATATTTTACTCCCTCCTCTCTCAAAATCTCAAAATACATATCGTTTTAGGAGTTAATTTTTGTCTCAAAGTACTTGTCGTTTTACAATTTTTGAGGTTTTTTAATTGTTATATACCAATTATACCCCTATTAATGATAGTGAACTATCTCTTGCAATGCACAAGCATTTGTTTGCTTAGGTAATTGGATTACTTTAGGGATGTATGTGACTTTTTCACATGCATTTTTAATGGAAAATGATAGACATACCGAAGTCCTATTCAGGAAACAGAAGTCGACATACGTGGATGGTCCTTGTCAGCAAAACAAGTTATAGTCCTCATCATCAAAAACAGGAAGAAAAAAAAAAAACTCAAATCTCTCTCTCTCTCTCTCTCTCTCTCTCTCTCATTTTCTTTCGGCAAAAATATGTTTAGCCCCCTTAAGTTTACACCAAATCCCACTTTGCCACCTCGAACGAAATTTGTCCCAGATTGGTACCCAATGTTAAAATTATCCCACTTTGCCCTCCAGATCTTAACGGCTGTTAGAAATTTAACAGAATAGGTAACGAATGGACTAGTTTGTAATGATTATTAGTTTTTAAGGGTCAAAATGCAAAGTTTTAAATATAAAGTACTAAAAATTTATTTCTTTTTTCCAAATAATTAACATTATCTTAAATATTCTATAATTAATATTTCTTGAAAATAATACTAATTTTTAAGCAAAAATAGTTTTTAAAAAATATATATATTTTTTTAAATAAAAATTTAGTACGGTTTTTTTTTTCTTAAATAAAATTATTTAATAAATAGATAATTTTTTTCTAAAAAACATAGTTATGTTTTATTTATATTTTTCAAAAATATAAAATAAAACTTTTAAATCGTAATATTTGTAAGAATTTTATGTTTTCAAAAATAAAACATTATAACCCCTCTGTCCCTAAATGACTGTCTATTTTCAAGAAATCTTCGTCCCCAAATGAGTGTCTTTTTTCACCATAACTTTGTCCCTAAATATTTTTTTAAAAAAAAAATCACCGGTCTCTTTAGGGACAGAGGGATTATAACGTTTTATTTTGTAAAACATAAAATTCTTACAAATATTACGATTTAAAAGTTTTATTTTATATTTTTGAAAAATATAAATAAAACATAACTATGTTTTTTAGAAAAAAATATTTATTTTTTAAATAAATTTATTTAAGAAAATAAAAAAAAAACGTACAAAATTTTTATTTAAAAAATATATATTATTTTTTAAAAAATATTTTTGCTTAAAAGAAAATAATAAAAAAAAAACATCTGACAATTGTTCGCCGAGGCTCTAACCCAACAATTGAAGACATATGTCCGTTGTTCTGTGTAAGAGATGAAGATATCTCCATGGTATCACCGAAATCTCCCACCCCAGCCTAGGCCAGGTTATAATGCATATTCAGGAAACTATCTGAGAATAATTACAAAAACATGCGGAAAACAGATGTTTGGCTTCATATTCAACAAGGTGAACAAGATTGATGATAGTTGTTGTTGCAAGCTCGAAAAGGCTGGCAAACTTTGTAATAAGGCAGTGTCGTGGACTCTTTCTCACCTTGATCAGTTCATGCCTCAAGCATCATTAATTATTACGAGGAGCGATCTGGCCTTGATTCCTGCTCGACAAAATGTAAGAAATTCTAAGATCGATAAGGAATATGCAAGAACTGAAATAAGTTTTATTGTATTATCCTTACAATCCAATTACTCAACTATTAAGAAAGAAATTCTTTCTATAGTTCTATGCATAACAAAATTTCAAGATGATTTACTTAACAAAAAATTCACAGTCAAAGTTGATTGCAAAGCAGCAAAGGATGTTTTACAAAAAGATGTTAAAAATTTAGCTGCAAAACAAATTTTTGCCAGGTGGCAAGCCCTTTTAGCAATCGTTGATTTCGATATTATTCATATTGCAGGAAAAGACAGTTCCATCCCCGACTTTTTTACAAGAGAATTTCTACAGGGAAATGGAAAGACTAAATGAAGAAACCATCCTCATATCACATATTGAACAAGAACCAACATGGGATTTTTTTTTATGGAAATGTTATTAAACTAAACAATAGAAATTATCTAAATTATTGTCTACAAAAATCAGACATATTATTAAAAGAATATAAAAATCTTCGCAACAGAATTCCTTTACACAAGACAGTAACTCTTAGAAACCATATACATGATTTAGAAGAACTCCTGGAATACAATTTTTCTTCTCCTTATTTATTTCTTATACGTGGAGAAATTTCAACCATTAGAGGGTTGCAAGATGTGTTTATAATGACTACTATGCAAACCCACAAGATGAACTTTTCCCATATGCCACACGATGAATTTTCATACTAATATATCTTTTGTTGTCTATAGTATGATTACAGGTTCTTCACTCAAAGGCAAGGAAAAGAAAGAACAAGCCAAGATACAAATAAGGCCTTTACCATTAACAAAACCTCCAATTTTTATCCCTGACAAAACACCAAAAATAGAAAATAGATTTGCCATCTTGTCCTCATAATCAAAACCATTTTTCCCTCCTCTTACAAAAGAAACCACATCTTCTTCCACCTCATCACAAAAGTCAACCACTTACAAAAAAGCCCTTAAAATAGAAAACCCCAACCAACAAATACACAACCACCTTCTCAAACAAATACCACCAGACAAATTATTCCCAATCCTCATCCAAAACGAACACCACCTACTGCTAATTCTTACAAAACTCATAGAGACTTTATCTGTGTTCTTGAACCAGAAATTTATGAAATAATTACAAATTGGCACCCTTACCAAATCTCTGAATTTATTCTACCAAGCGTATATAATTACATTCTAGATAATTTTTCAAAAACACAATTTTATTATGAAAACATCTTAACCCAAACAAAATCAGCTACTTTTCAATATGCAACAGATCATCTTGATGCTACCAAAATACGTTATTATAAAGTAAAAATATTAAATTTCTTTCAATTTCTGATTGGGGGCAAAAACCCAATGAATCAAAAGATTTAATTTTTTCAAACAATTCAGCCCGATTTAATTATTGGGATTATATTTTAGCCTGGTCAAGAGCTTTCTTTCGACAAAACAAATCATTTTCTCTCTCATATTTTTCAGATCATTTGGACTTGAAAGAACAATTGTCCCAACATGTGTACAAAAAGCCTTCGAACAATGGTCAACAAAAGCAACATATCCGGAACAGATTCCCAAACTCCCCATTGGGTCTTATTTTGTCATAATTTTCAAGTCCCTTGGATTTTTATGACATAATTTGACCTAAGGGAAGAACAAATGTGTGAGTGTGTTCATTCCAACAAAGAGCAAAAGTGTGAGTGTGTACAAAAAACCATTTTACCAATTTTGATTCGCAAATACAAAATAAAGTGGTGGGACAAAACAGAGGATCGATTTAAACATATAGATTGAGAATAATAAATATGCTAATAATCGAAATATATCATAAAAATTCGGAATGAACAGTGACTTTTGAACAGTAAATTTGAATAGTAATTTTGAAAATTTTGATTTTTTTTTAGGTATGTGGCTTTGTTACACCATAAATTATCCCAAGCTTCTTAAGAAGCGTTTAACAGGAAGGTTAATGGTTTCCCACCAATATACCTTGTTGTTTAAATAATAATGAATACTTTTGTAATTGTAAATATTTGAGGCAAGAGTATAAACAGAAAAGTTACTTTGTTTATTGATTGTTTGATCGTGAAAGAGTGCAGTGGATGGCTATGGAGGCGTACAATAGAAAATTTTAGAGAGAGAATTTGTGCTAGAAATGAAATCGAAAATTAAGCCTGCCTCTACTTTGGTTTCTCCTCCGTTTATATAAGACCTGATTCCAAATTCTATACAATCTAGTTTCTTCTTTTTGTTGTTTGTAGTGCCGACAGTGGGCATATTCTTTTTTAGAGTTAGGGAGGTGTGGAGCAGGGCGGCGCCTTCCTTTGTTGAAAGTCAAAATATGTATCCAGGGTCGCGTTTGGTTTTTTCTGATAATGCTTGATGGGTGGACTCCTGCTTTTCAGTGAATGGACTCCTGCTTTTGTCTTTGTTTGTTGTGATTTGTTGAGGTGGCTTCTTTGCTACAGTTCTACAGATCTAGATTGTCTACTTGTCAGAAAAAGTCATCGTTGGGTATTGTGTCTCCATCGTTCATTGAGGATGAGCTTCCTTCATCACTGAGCTGGAGCATTAATTTCTCAAGATTTGCTGGATTTGTACAATGGGCTGCTAGTGTTGGTACCCTAGGCACGTTTATTTAATCATCTTATTCATATTAATAAAGAGATGTTTGATTATTATTGTTGTTTATGTTTACTTATAATAATCTCCATCCCTAGTACTTGTAAAGCACTAGTATAAAGGCTAAATGATCATCGGATGATCATGTTAGATTTATGGGTACTTGTTTGGAACGAGGTACTGGACATGACCCGCTGTATGAGATTTATGTCATGGTCAATGTCATATATAGATCTCATATTAGTTATGTCATTTGAATCCTTATACATGAAGTTATTATAGTCTTCCACTTGATGAACATTATGTTTGACATATTCAAACGCTACCTTTAACCAAGAAGTTATAAAGGGTATGATTGGCATAATCAGATTCACATAGGGAAGAATAATAAGCTAAGTTGGATTTGTCCCTCTTCGGAGAGATGTCAAGCTTGTGCCCCTCGTAGAATGATATTGATGAAATGTTTGGCCAAACTCAAGTGAATTGATTGGACCAATGTCATTTGGATTATCAACATATTCGGTATCGAGAAATTATTGAACAATACAAGTTGACTTGTTGACCATGACTTGTGTTCAATGACATCGTGGACAAAGGGATTGTGACATGTTCTATAAAGGAATGTGAACTTGTATATAGTTACACTATTTGGGTAGGTATGACGGTTTGCTAGAACCTAATCATATCTTATGGGTTTATGTTTAAGCCCATTGCTAACTTAGTGTAATCTTATAGGGTCACACACAAATAGAATGAATCATAAAGGACTTAATTGGAATTTTGGGTTGAAGGACCTTTGAGGGATTTTAGGAATTTAGAGGAGAAAACAGGAATCTAGAAAAAGGGAGGGTCCGTCCGGACCTTGCAAAGGACCCGGACGGACCTCCCTCTATACCCGGTCAGGCTCTCTGCTATACCCGGTCAGGCAAGACTGTTTCGGCCAGAAACTTTCCTATTCCGTTTTCTTGCGTGTTTGTTCACTTGTTACCTATTTGGAATAGGAGAAACAAGTATAAAACTCCCCTCTAGTTTCCCTAATCAGTCCATAGCTTTGTGAGTGCCTCCAAGGGTTTGAGAGGATTATTTTCTTGTTCTAAGATCTCTTGGGAGAAGAACAAGAACACACACACATAATAATTCCATATAACTCTTATAATTGTGAAAGCGTGTTTCACAATTAGGTCTAACAACCAAGATCAAGTGTTCTTGATATTCATTCGTGGTGTGGATACTGTTTGCATCCGAGAAAGAAGATGATCCTCCGCTCGCCTTTTGATTTGAGAATCGCCACCATGTTGTTGAACGGAACACGGACCGTGAGATTCTTGAGTTCAGGGGTTAAGTTATGGATTGGGGAGGTCAAGGAGCACCCAATCCACCCAATCTAGAATTGGTCTTGCTTAGGTGTTTTTAATCAAATAGTAAATAAACAATTAAAACAAATAAAGCCAATAATTAATTTCTTAATTATTGGAATGTCGGATCATGTGCTTCGAGACCATCTCCATGGATTGGAGAGGCTCTAGGCTAATCCTTTTGATGGGATTACACTACTCTAAAACAAAGAATGAGATGAGAAGTAGAGATTAAAAGCGTAGGAGTTTACCTAAAGCGTTCTTGAGATTCCAATTGATGGCCTTGACTAAGGCCTTGAAGATCCAAGAGTTTTCTGATGGTTTTGGCTTGAAAAGATGAGTTTTTGATGGTGTTTTGGTGTGAGGGGAGAGGAAAAACGGGATTCTTGAGAGAGAGACTGACTAGAGAATTGTTAACCCCTTTTTGTGGTGAAAGCCTCTATTTTTATAGGTATTGGATTACTTAGGGACCAAGTTTAGGAGTCCCTAGTTTAGTAGGAAATAGAGTCTTTATTTGGAGAGGTTAAAGAAGGTAGGAAATCACTAGGAAACATCTAGAAAGTCTCCTAATTAGAGGTTTCCCGGATTAGGAGAGTGTTGGCCAAGAAAGAGATCGGGACGGAGAAGGAAAGTGGATTAATCCCGAAACAGTAGGAGATGTCTCGTACGAGACATTGATGTCTCGTACGAGGCATCCAGTACAAAAGTACTGCTTTGTCCTTTTGTCAGTTTCATTTGTTCATTTTAGCCCCTGACTAACGGAGTCAGTTAGAAACTTAACAAAACATGACGAAACTAACGAGTTTTCATCCAAACGCAAAGGTGAGACACAAGAGTAGTGTAATCATAAATTTGAGTTCAAAAGGGGGTGTCTACAGAGCCCCTCGGCGACGATACTTATGAAAGAAGTAACGTCGTCGATAGAAAATACACCATTTAGAACTTTGGGTATGGTCGTGCTATAAAGTTGCCTACGTATTCCTCGGAAGGACATCAGACCAAACGTAGTTTGACTCTAAAAACACGCAAAACGGTCGCTTGAGGTATTTTGAAAATCATTTTGAAAGCAATACTGCGGTAAGTAAAGTTTTAGAGTTTAGAGAGTAACCCATACTGAGGAATCAATGTCCTTGACCCAATTCTGAATATACCGTTTGTTGTTGATGGAGTGTCGTGGTTGACAGTGCCTGGTCAGGACTTACCTGCTTGCCAATGAGGGACTTACTTGCTCGCCAATGTAGGACTTTGTTGGTGCCAGTGTAGGACTTCATGCCAGTATAGGAATTCACGCCAGTGTAGGACTTCACGCCAGTGTAGGACTTCACGCCACTGTAGGACTTCACGCCAGTGTAGGACTTCACGCCAGTGTAGGACTTTATCCCCAGTATAGGACTTCATGCCAGTGTAGGACTTCTCGCCAGTGTAGGACTTCATGCCAGTGTAGGACTTCATCGCCAGTGTAGGACTTCTCGCCAGTGTAGGACTTCTCGCCAGTGTAGGACTTCATTCCAGTGTAGGACTTCTCGCCAGTGTAGGAATTCTCGCCAGTGTAGGACTTCTCGCCAGTGTAGGACTTCATGCCAGTGTAGGACTTCACGCCAGTGTAGAACCTCATGCCAGTGTAGGACTTGATTGGTTGCCAATGTATTGGAAGTACTGGATGCAAAATGTTGATGTGTCTGAATTCTTTGGGGATCATTTGATCGCTCTTGGATTTTTTTTTTATTTTTTTTTTAGCATGGATTGGCTTTTGTACCTGTTCATACAACAAGTAGAGCCTATTCTAGCAAGCAATTTAGCTTTGATTTTAGCTTGTAATTGGACTCATGTGGCGGTGACAAATCTATGTGCATGCCCGGTTGGTCAACCTTGGTGTAAGTAGTGCGAATAACATGGATTCGCGATGGGATGTTTATTGGTGATGAACTGTATGTGTTGATTTGTATGTGTGTGGGGGGACAAGTGTTTGACAAGTCGGGACCTAATCAGGTTTTCTGCGGAGATGATATGCTGCGGAGTTTCTCTGATGGTTGTCTCTAGATGATCCGTCCAGATCGTTCCTTTGGTCACGTCGTGTTAAGGGAGACGACTATTGGTCTGACAACCAATAATGTGAAAGCTCTAAATAGGCTAGGCGTACTTTTGAATCACTCTAAAATTCCATGTCCGAAAGTCTCCGGTGAAGGTGATGAGAGACGTTATCTATTCCCCCAAGTTTATCTCATGCTTTGGTCTAAGTCAAGCCCCAAGAATCTTGTATGTTGTAGATGACTTCGTGAATCAGGCTTATGAGGCTGTTTTGACTTGAAAAAGATTGCTCTCCTGTTTGATTGATTTAAGGAAAGAGGAAGGTTGAAGAAGAAATGATTCGAAGAATGTTCTCCCTATTTTTTTTGTGACGCACCCTGATTTTTTCCTAGACCGCCCTTTCGGGTTTCCAATCTAGCGGGCATCTCTTTTGCATCTTTTTGTTATTTATTTTTTGTGACGCACCCTGATTTTTGCCTAGACCGCCCTTTCGGGTTTTCAATCTAGCGGGCATCTCTTTTGCATCCCTTTTTTTTTTGACAGAGTATGTACTCGAAGATGACTCAGAGAGGAGAGTAGTTTTGTCTCTTATTGGGGGAGAGACATCCAAGATTTTTGGGTTTGAAGGTATTAGGCATTTTAGCTATTGACTTGGCTTTCGGGAAGTGTATTCCAAGTATCGAATCAGTGAGGATAACGCACTTTGTAATGAGATTTAGAGGCAAAGAGGATAGCCCCTAGTACGGATTTACTTTGACGAGTTCGTATGAGAGAGGAAGCCCCTAGACTCGACAAAGAACGCTACTTGGCTCAAAGTACTAGAAAGATAGTTCTACCTTTAATGGACCCTAGTATTTATTTTTTATGTCTTAAGTGTTTGTTCAATTATTTTGCAAGTGAATCATCTAGAAATATCTTGACAAGTTTTGAGGAGAAGGCCCAATCATTAGTGCGCCATTCGGATTTCTTCATGAGTGACATCTACGGATGATGAAGACGGTCTTAAAGTTAGGAGTCTCATTTTTTCTTCATTTGGATTTAATCTTCATTGTAGGAGGAGATGAGAGGCCTCCTTTTTTACTTCATTGTGTGTGGTTGAAACTCCTTCTTTGTGGGGTTGTGAAAGCTTGAGAGTTTTTTTTTTTTCCTCTCAAAGCTTAAATTGAGTAGCCCCACTTTTGTTTGGGAATGATAATGCCTTTGGCTTTCTTCTTTTGTGGTCCTTCGACTTCTGACATGAGCGCGGTGATAGTAATGTGTAGCCCCTAGGCCTTCTTCTCAAAACTTGTTTAGACATTTCTATTATCAATTGCAAGGTTTTAGATTAATGACAATTATTGTTTGCGGATCCATTTCATGAATTAGAGAGAAATCCAAAAGGTAGAACGACCTTAGAGTAATGTATAGGAATAAGAATGACTTTTATTAATAACTTGAATTCAAAATAGACTCCATAGTTTAGTTGACACAAACTAGAGAAGGAGGGAGATGGACTAGAATGACAGAACGACTCTTCGAGTTCATACTAGGAAATTAAAACCTATTCTATTTCTAGGGAGAAAGGGAGAGGATAGTTGTAGCCCCAAAGTGGTTGATCTTGATTTCTTCTTGAGGCTCTATTCTTCTTCATGCTTAGGGTTTGTTTGGGAGCGGGTTGGTGAGGACATTCGACGCTTCAAGTTCCTTGTTGTCAATGAGATCTTGGATCACATCCTTCAAATGGTGACAAGAGTCGGTGTCATGGCCGGTGGCTCTATGGAACTTGCAGTAGAGGTGATGAGCATGATTCGCAGGGAGTTACCTCGGAGTGGTAGGAGGATTTCTTGGTGAGATCTTTCCGGCTTCCACTAGTATGTCAAAGAGTTCTCCTCGGGTGATCCCTTCTAGCTTGTCATAGTGTCTCTTCTTCTACTCTCTTTTGGGAGGGGGAACAGCGGAGTAGTTGCCCCTGTTGTTGAAAGCTATAGCATTGACGGAGGCTTATTTATTGTATGAACCTTTATGTTCGTAGCGATAACTACTACTCTTTCTTTTAGACTTGAGGATGTCATCAATCCTTATTCCGGATTCGTGGAGCTCAATGAAGCTAGGAAAGTAATTACCGGCAAGATTATCTTGAAATTCCTCACGGAGACATTGGAGGAAGATGTGGATTTGTTCTTTAAGACTAGGTCTTTCAACAATTTCTGTGAGTTTGAGCCTCCACCTTCTAGCAAATTCAGCAAAAGACTCATTTGGTTGCTGCTTGGTTTGATCAAGATCCCTCCTAGTAGGGCGGTATGTAGAGTTGTCCTCAAACTGCCTTTGGAACAATCGACATGCTTCTGACCAATCAAGCCTAGTGGATATCTAAAGTGACATGTACCAATCTCTGGCGGCACCCTCTAAAGTTTGAGGGAAACTTTGGGCTAGAATTTTTTCATCGACACCCATCGGTAACATGGCCCAAGTATAGGTTTCAACATGAGCTCGAGGACAAGTGGTTCAATTGAACTTTGCCATATCGGGGGTCTTATACTTACGTGGAAGCTTGGTGATGGACTGTCGAAGAGAATTTGGATCAAAGGGAGTGAACGATCCCTTTGGAGTGTCAAGTGAGGCAAGCTTCTTTTCAAGGTAATTCATGGCCACATGAGCATCAACCTTTTTGTTGTCACCACTACCTTCTTTCTTTGACTTGGTAGTCTTAAAGACATGTTCCTCGTCATCGAAGGAGGAAGAGGAGGAAGAAGAGTCGGACTCATTGTGCTTCTTCCTAGACTTCTTGTCTTTCTTTCTAGAGGATTCCTCGTCTTCGGAGGAGGCAGGGGATTCATAATCCTTCTTCTTTTGTTTCTTAGCTTTCTTGACTCTCAATGCATGGAGCTCGGCAACTAAGGCGTCTATGCGAGCTTGCTTCTCATCTAGTTGCTTGGCGGATTTCAAGATTTCAGCTTTGGCCTCATTGAGATTATTAGTATTGGTGTCGTTGCTTCCAGTCATGGTGTCGGGTGAGTTTGGAACGATCTAGTTGCGATTCGGACGGACCTAACGGTATAGAGATTACGTTAAACCCAGATTAAGGTCCCAACAATTCGGCTTTATGAGGTGTATAGTCTTAAGAGTGAGTGAAGGTTGACCAAACAACCACATAACAGAAACTGACATGGGCAGAATAAGATGTCTCGTACGAGACAAGGATGTCTCGTACGAGGCATCCAGCACAGAACACAGAATTTCAGTTTTTAAATCCTAATTTTAGTCGGACGGAACTTAATCCGTTTTGGGGGGTTTCTATCTAATATCCTGGATTAGTGGATTCTGTCACCCTAGAATATGAGCCCCTTATTTTTCACCTGTATTGCACTCTCCCAAACGGACAATTTGGGCAAAGGTCCCATATTCTCATCGGAATCCACCATTCAATTTAGCCAAACCTAAGTAATTCCGTAATTGTTTTCCACTTTGTTAAACAACGCCGTTTATGCAATCAAACCTTATGAATTCTTGTAAGGGACAACCGAAAGGGACTTTGTCAAACGCAGGATCTTGATGGTGAGAGAGACTAGACTCGAATCCTCGTAGAAAAATTCTCATTTCACCATCGCAACCCTTTGTTCAACAAATTTTACTGAAGGGACATTCGTCAAGAATTCATGAAGGGAGGATTATAGATTGTTTGAAAAGCGTTATCTTGGGCAAAGATTAAAACAATCCTAACAATCAAACCGATCGATCTCAAGGAGTGTCGTATTGACTATTATGTATGCATGAGGCTGATACAGGGCTTACGGCTAAGGCTCCCCATGAACACAGTCGAGGAGCGTGTCACGGAGTGGGTACACCATCTTTGGAAAGACCGGCAAGGAAGTGCTGACCGACATCCGTCCTCCGATTGGGACCCGGGTTTATAGGGTATATAGTGCAATTATTCTACATGCGTGCACGTGTGTGAGAGTCAATTTCTATGTGTCAAAGGAAAAATAGAGATTTTTTTTTAAAGCAAGTAAAAGATTGACCGGACCAAAGTGGTTGCCTACGTTTCTCTCAATCTTCAGAAAAAGAAAGAGAGACTCAAGTCAACGTAGTTCGAGTTTGCAAAGATTTTTTAGAAGAGAAGGAGCACATAAGCACGTAGTAGCACATAGAAGAGAGGGATAGAAGTACTCACAGTGCTTGCATTATTACCCATTAATGGGTGCAAAATAAACTAGGGAATGAGTATAGTACTCATCCCTAATTTATTCATTTTTTTATACTCCGCTGCAAAAGATGTTAGCGCAAACAATACATGTATATGTCATAAATGATTTTTTGCACATATGGGGACGGAGTAAAACAAGTAAAGAAAGAGTACTTTTTTAAAAAAAAATCCAGGGACCGATCTGGAATTTCTGAAAATTTGAGACTGTTCTGGAATTTTCTGGAATTTCAGGGACCAAACTGCAGTTCTGAAGTGCAGGGACCAATCTGCAATTTTTTTACCTAGAGAATAGGAAAGAAGATAGACACGAAATAATAGCTGAGAAAACACTTTTTTGAGATCGAAATAGGTATCTAATGAATGCAATGGTTTGAGTATAAATGAAAGAAAAGGGGAAAGGACATCACAGTGCGATCCTAATCCCCAAAAGGGGATATGGCGAAATTGGTAGACGCTACGGACTTAATTGGATTGAGCCACGATTTTTTCTTTTTTCTAGTCATTTCACCTCGAAATACGAAATTGTAACCATTTTCCGCAAAAGATTCTCTAAAACGTTAGTGGAGTTTCTAAAACTCGTTCAAAGCGATTAAGCCCAGTCTTATCCTACTGGGAAGGATCGCATCTCATACTTATCCATGACTGTTTAGGTCTCTAGCATGACCACTTTCTGAAATGTGGAGGGAAGTGGGGTAAATGGCCAAGACTACTGGAAGGATTCCTCTTGGGATAATAGGTACTGTAAGGTACTCCTTAATTAGTAATATTCAGAATTACCGGATTCATCATTCAAGTGGAAGTAGACTACTCAAGAATTTCACATTGAATTTATGTCAAAATTGAATGAAAGAATTCTGAAAAGATAAATAATAAGGAAGATGGAATCAATGAAATTTTGCTTCGTCTTTGCTAGAAACTTGAGTAACGAGTAGATCTTTTTGGGGGTTTCTATAATTTATTTGCAAGCGAGAACTCCCTTACTTTCAATTTCTTCTGAGGCAATGAATCGAGAGAATTTTGAATCAAAGCTTTAGATGTTTGTTTATCCTTTGCCGTAATAGTATCTCGGGGTTTGCAGCGATAACTTGGTATATCTACTAGACGACCGTTTACTAAAATATGTCTATGGTTAACTAATTGGCGAGCTCCTGGAATAGTGGGAGCCATACCCAATCGAAAAAGAATGTTATCCAAGCGCATTTCAAGTAATTGTAGTAAAACCTGACCTGTTGGACCTTTGGCCCTTGTGGCGATACGAACGTATTTAAGCAATTGTCGTTCTGTAAGATCTTGAGTCGTGCCATAAAGGAAAGTGAATACAATGTATGACTCACTCTTCGTCTCAATCTAGACATAGATTGACAATTTATCATTCGATCCAAAGACCAAATACCTAAAAAATTCAAAGAAAGAATATTGGTTAGAGGTCTAACTTGCTTCTTTGTTAATGAGAGTCGGGACACAGATATTGAAATTCATACTTTCGGCTAAGAAAGAAGGCGAAAGAATGACTTTTTGAAATCCTTCCTTCATGTGGAATGTAATCTATTAATAATTAGTATTATCTTTTTCAATTGGGAGAGATGGCTGAGTGGATGAAAGCGTCGGATTGCTAATCCGTTGTACGAGTTATTCGTACCGAGGGTTCGAATCCCTCTCTTTCCGTTTTCGTCGATGGCTTGATATTTTCTGTTTTTTGTTCCAATTTCGAAAATACTTTTTCCTAGTTAAACGTGTGGAATAGATAAAAAAAATCATAAGAAAATGAAAAATCAAGCTAGACAAAGGAAAAAAACCTTTGATTTGATTATTCTTCACGTCCAGGATTACGGCTTGGGTCATTAGAGAGGAATCCAAAGATGAAGAGAGAAACAAAGAAGATTACTACTGTATAAACGAAAAGTTTGAGAGTAAGCATTACACAATCTCCAAGACCCTTTTTGGAAAAAACGAGAAAAGAGAATAGATCATCCATTTTGATACCCCAGATTCTATTTTGACACCAAGAAATGAAGTGCTTTCTAGAAATAGAAACTAAAACCCTAGACTAAAGTCAACTAATTCAAAGTAAATATAAGTAAATATAATTAAGGCCTTTCACTCGAAAAGGGTCAGAATGGGGAAATGTGGCCAGCCGGATTTGATTTATCGTCGTGATCCACGAATTTCAAGGTTTGAATCGAAGGTTCATACTGTAAAGACTCACATCTTCTTCTATGCTATTTAGAATGCCGAACTTGAATCACATCTTCTTCTATGCTATTATGCTTATCCGGGAGAGTGGGACCTCTTAAGTCAGTTCGAAGCAAGCTGCGTCTAAGACAGCCACAGTAATGGACCTAGAGAAGAGTAATGTAGAGTTCACAAGCTTAAGTAAGAAGAGGATACTACTATAAATCTGGTCTTCAAAGTCGAACTTTCTTCGAAGGAAATTCTCTGAGCTCGGTCAAAGATAAATAGAATTAGAAATGAAGACAGCGAAGGACCATGAAAAGGTACTAATCTACCTTTTGATCTTCACCTTTGCTGAAAAAAGAAGAAAAGGAGGAAATATTCACCGCTGAACAAAAGAGAGGTTTCATGCATGGGTGCCGATCCACTTTATTTTTATTTTTTTTAAAGAATTCGGTCAACTCCACCAAAAAAAGTCAAAACCTAAATGCCTTCTTACAGCCGCCGCCAAACCAAGAAGAGAAAGTTTTTTTTTTTTTTTGTGACAATGATGGGGCAATGATTGCTTGAGAGAACCTTAAAATCCCCAAATTTTCAAAGCTTGTTTGGCGGCTAAAAATAGGATGTCTCGTACGGGATTTCGCCTTTTACAACCCAGATTTGATTCAGAACAGGTACAGAACAGCTCCGAAAATTCATTGAAAAATTCAGAAAAATCGATTTTTTTTGCAGAAAATTAAAACGATTAAAAACACCTAATTTTCACGCAAGTCTAACCCACTTAATTTCCCCAGCAGAGTCGCCACTGTTTGCTTCCAAGAAAGAAGATGATCCTCCGCTCGCCTTTTGATTTGAGAATCGCCACCATGTTGTTGAACGGAACACGGACCGTGAGATTCTTGAGTTCGGGGGTTAAGTTATGGATTGGGAAGGTCAAGGAGCACCCAATCCACCCAATCTAGGATTGGTCTTGCTTAGGTGTTTTTAATCAAATAGTAAATAAACAATTAAAACAAATAAAGCCAATAATTAATTTCTTAATTATTGGAATGTCGGATCATGTACTTCGAGACCATCTCCATGGATTGGAGAGGCTCTAGGCTAATCTTTTTTATGGGATTACACTACTCTAAAACAAAGAATGAGATGAGAAGTAAAGATTAAAAGCGTAGGAGTTTACCTAAAGCGTTCTTGAGATTCCAATTGATGGCCTTGACTAAGGCCTTGAAGATCCAAGAGTTTTCTAATGGTTTTGGCTTGAAAAGATGAGTTTTTGATGGTGTTTTGGTGTGAGGGGAGAGGAAAAACGGGATTCTTGAGAGAGAAACTGACTAGAGAATTGTTAACCACTTTTTGTGGTGAAAGACTCTATTTTTATAGGTATTGGATTACTTAGTGACCAACTCTAGGAGTCCCTAGTTTAGTAGGAAATAGAGTCTTTATTTGGAGAGGTTAAAGAAGGTAGGAAATCACTAGGAAACATCTAGGAAGTCTCCTAATTAGAGGTTTCCCGGATTAGGAGAGTGTTGGCCAAGAAAGAGATCGGGACGGAGAAGGAAAGTGGATTAATCCCGAAACAGTAGGAGATGTCTCGTACGAGACATTGATGTCTCATGCGAGGCATCCAGTACAAAAGTATTGTTTTGTCCTTCTGTCAGTTTCATTTGTTCATTTTAGCCCCTGACTAACGGAGTCAATTAGAAACTTAACGAAACATGATGAAACTAACGAGTTTTCATCCAAACGCAAAGGCGAGACACAAGAGTAGTGTAATCATAAATTTGAGTTCAAAATGGGGTGTCTACAAATACCGATAGAGGGTGAAGCTTATCATCTTCAAAGTTCGTGTTCCTGATTTTGTTCGTGATCAAGCTTTCCAGTCTCCACCAAAATTCAAGGTTGCAAAATCAAAGACATCAAGGGTTAGTATTCTTGTATTCATTATGCATGTATTTGACTTAATCATATGAATGGATCTATGGCCTTTGGGTTTCATAAAAATTTTAATGCTTTATTCCGCTGCGCATGTTATGAGGAAACCTAACACGGGCCATCTGTGTCATGATTTGTTGTTTATGGCATGAAATTCCTCATTTTGTTGTGATTGCTTCGGGGGAATTATCTTGCAAAATTCTTGCTTTGCATTGAATACTTTGTTACTGCCTCTCGATTACATTCAGTAATATTTGTTTTGTCCCACCACTTTATTTTGTATTTGCGGATCAAAATTGGTAAAATGGTTTTTTGTACACACTCACACTTTTGCTCTTTGTTGGAAATGATCTCCACCACTGATGAAACCAATATGGAGTTGGATAAGAAAATTGGGGACATAAATAGAAAAAATATGAGAGAGAAAATGATTTGTTTAGTCGAATGAAATCTCTTGATCAGGCTAAAATATAATCCCAATAATTAAATCGGGCTGAATTATTTGAAAAAAATTAAATCTTTTGATTCATTGGGTTTTTGCCCCCAATCAAAAATTGAAAGAAAATTTAATATTTTTACTTTACAATAACGTATTTTTGTAGCATCAAGATGATCAGTTGCATATTGAAAAGTATCCGATCTTGTTTGGGTTAAGATGTTTTCATAATAAAATTGTGTTTTTGAAAATTATCTGGAATGTAATTATATGAGCTTCGTAGAATAAATTCAGATTTTTGGTAAGGGTGCCAATTTGTAATCATTTCATAAATTTCTGGTTCAAAAACACAGATAAAGTCTCTATGAGTTTTGTAAGAATAAGTAGTAGGTGGTGTTTGTTTTGGATGAGGATTGAGAATAATTTGTCTGGTGGTATTTGTTTGAGAAGGTGGTTGTGTATTTGTTGGTTGGGGGTTTTCTATTTTAAGGGATTTTTTTGTAAGTGGTTGACTTTTGTGATGAGGTGGAAGAGGATGTGGTTTCTTTTGTAAGATGAGGGAAAATGGTTTTTCTTCTGAGGACAAGATGGCAAATTTATTTTCTATTTTTGGTGTTTTGTCAGACAAATCATTCCATTCATATTGTCCAAAAGGTACTGTAAAGGCTGTTTTGTATTTATCTTCTTCGACTATTTGTATTTGCCAAAATCCAAACTTCATATCAAATTTTGAAAAGATTGAAGCATTATGAAATCTTTTTAATAAATCCTGTTTGTTAGGTATCGGATACTTGATCCATTTTAATGTCGTATTTAATGGTTTGTAATTAATGACTAGTCTTGGGGCACCTCGTTCCATTTCTGCGTTTTTGGAGACATAAAATGCTGAACAAGACCATGGAGATTTACTTTTCCTGATTAATTTTTTGTTAAGGTCTTTAATTTCTTTCTTGCAATATTCTAGTAATTCTTGATTCATTTGTATTAGTCTTGCTTTTGTCGGGATTGATTTTTCGTTAAAAACTTTTTCATATGGTAGGTTACTACATGTTTTTTTCTTTCCCAAAAAGTTGTGGGTAAGTCAGAACATAAGTCTTTTTCAAATTTTTCTAACTTGGATGAGATTATATTTTTGTATTCTTGGAGTTGTAGTTTTTCTTCTATTTTAATATTTAGTAATTCTTCTTTAAGAAATTTCATTTGATTTTGTAGAGTATTTATTTTGGAAATTCTTGCTTTTTGTAAGTTGCTTACATCACTATCTGTTACTGTATATAAAAATCAAATATAACTTGTTGTCTTAATATTCTTGTTTCTACCCATATTTTAGAGACTGAAAAAGGGTATAACATTTGTAAAATAGGGTTTCCTACTAGGGCAATGCTAGGGGCATAAAATAAGTTCACAAAATTATGGATACAAAGTGAGTTGATGATATTTTATTGGTTGCATCCATTGTGGACCCGCACACTCTAATAAAAAACAGCAATAGAATTTTGACACATCATTTGTAAGCCACATTTTGTGACATTTTATTGTAACTTTATATTTACCCTTCCTAATATGACCTTTGTATTTAATTTTTTACAAGCATTAAACTTGTTCTAAAGCTAATATTATTATTATATACGTGTGCTTCAGGTATTTTGTATTTTACTTGTAGTTTTGATGAATTATGAATTAGCTGCTGAAAGGCTTTGTTTTGTTTTTATAAAATATTTTGTTGGTATAATTCCTTGTTCTATGCAGTTTAGATCGGCTCCAGAGTCTAACATGGCTAGTCCTCTGTATTCAAAATCTTTAATTTTCATATTTATGTTTACATACCATTTTTGGTATCTCACTTTAGTTAGTGTATATACAATTTCTTCTGTGTTGGTGGAAGAACTTGTATCTGTTTCGGAAGAGGATTTTGTATTTTTGGCAAAAGGATTTTAAAAATATTTATCAAAATCTTTGTCTTTTTTGGAATAGAAGTGTCTCCTTTGTAAGTTGAGTGAATTTGGTTTTTAATTTCTTGTAATGCTAGTTATGTCTCTATTTCCTTTTGTGATTTTTGTAATTCTATGTTACTTTGTTTTAATAGTTTTATTTCCTGTTTTATTCCTTTAATTTCATTTTGTAAATCTACTGAGGAGATTTGTTTTCTTTTATCTTGAAACATTTTTATAACATCTTCATATTGAGCTGGTTGGGATGTGTCTGGTTTTTCTTCGTTAATGGTGTTTGCTAATTATTTTAAGAATTTTCTTTTTATTGTCAGTTCGTCTATTTCTTTATTTTTTTCTAATATCTCATCATATTATTATAATATGTTTAGCTTATTATTACAAAGGCATATTTCATTATTACAAGATTGGCATTCTTCGTTACTTGTGTCAGATGATTGATATGAAGAATTGTAATCATCTTCATCGGTTGATAGTTCAAGATTGTCTATCTTACGTAATATTTCTTCTGTTTCTTTTATTTTTAAATTGTCACAAATTTGTTGTATTTGTCTTTTTGGTGGGCAATTTCTTGCAATGTGACCCGGTTTTTTGCATAAGAAGCATCTTATTTCCTTTGTTGTATGGTTTAAAAGAATTAAAAGGTTTTTTTTTATATCTTTTATTATTGTTGTATCTTTTGTAATTTGCTATTTATTTTTATTGTAGTATGCAGGGGGTTATTTTTGGTAGTTTTTATTTATCCTTCTATGCTTTCGTCTGTAAGTGTTATTTTTGTAATATGGACTTCTATAATGTTCATAGTTTTTCTTTTTGTATGGAGATTGTAGTTTGCTAAAACCGAATTGTTCGCGCCAATGTCCTAACTCTTTTCTTGTTTGAAATTTCTTTCTTTAATTTGTGACTTAGTTTTTGGTCTTGACATAATCTTAAACCAGTAAGGTTTACACAGGTAATTAAGTCGCCATATGTGAGTTCATCATAAGAGATTTTTCCATACTTTTGTTCTATGGTATCTTTTACTTCTTCTGAGAATAATCCTGGTAAGCCAGTATTAAATTTTTCTTTCCAATGATAATTATTTGGGTCAGCCAGATTAAAAAATCTTTTGAGAAATTTCTCTTTATACCATTTAAATTTTTCTAACTTTCTACATTTGATGTTTTGCAATATTTCAAAATTTCTTTCGGTATATAGGTCTCTGTCTCCTATAAAATGAGTAGTAATATTAAATAGGGAAAATTGCATTTATGATCACCCAACTTGTTAGTGCAGAACTGAGGTGTTGCCTCAGGTGTTGCCCTGACAGTCTAAGTGCTGTGACGAGATTCTTTGTAATTTGACATTTCTTTCTAATGTAATTTTTATACTATTGTCCTAATATTATTTTCTAGATGTTGGTCCATATTTTCAGGTATAATAAAGTTGGTTTATGGAGCTTAAAATGTGGAAGAAAAATTAATGGAGATTTATTCATAAAGGCCGAGTAAAAGAGGGAATAACAAACATATTTAACATGTGTTAAATATGGTAAATGTGAAGAAGACCAAGTCCAATGTTAGTTGCTGATTAATTGAAGATGTACAAAGCATTGGAAGCTTGGAGTACAACACGGTGAAGCTAGGACTTGGGGATCAAGCTTGCGGTTGAGAAAATCATGGGAGGAAGACCAAGTCTTCGCACAAAAAGTGGAGAGCAAGCCCACTCACTCTCCCCACTCTTCTCACACGATCACAAACAGCCCAAGGCTGTTATTTGTGTAGCCTCCAAGTTTTGGTTGGCTATAAATAGATGCTTGGATGAAGATTGAAGATAAGCCAATTTTATACACACATCCATAGCACAAAAAGATCAAAGTACTCTTGGCTCCTTTTGAGATTCTTTCTTCCATACACTCTTTTATCACTCAAATACTTCGGGTTTGAGTGAGTTTTGGTTAGGATAGAATCTTGTACTTTGTTCTTACTTTGGTTCCATAGAGAGTATATCATAGTTTGTATAGGGAACCATTTTAAACTTTGTAATTGGTTTTGATTATAAGGTTTTCGCCATCTAGGCATCTCAAGTTATATTTATATAACTTGAGAAAAATATTTCTCTTGTGCTATTTATTTTCCGCTGCAAAAACTCTACTATTTTTGTGTGTGTATTTTCTGTCCGTCTGGAGTGTTACCTGGGGTGTTGCTTAACACTTGAGGTAACATCTGTTCTCAGAAAGTCATTGACAAACACTTTCAATTGGTATCAGAGCCCGGTCACTTGACATACTAAGCGATTCGTTCCAGAGTTGTCATGGCTTTCGATCCTGCTAATCCTAATCAAAAGCGTCTTCCTGTTTTAGATGGCTCAAATTATGCTTATTGGAAGATCCGCCTACGCTCGCATATCAAATCAATTGATCTTCGGGCATGGCGATCTATAACAAATGGTTACTCTCTCCCTATGTTACCTCCAGATGAAGATGGTGACGTTCAAGTCAAACCTGAATCGGAGTGGACTAATGAAGAGATTACTCTAGCTAATTATAATGAAAAAGCACTTAATGCTATTTTTGAATGGGTTGATATGCATATTTTTAAACTTATTCAAAATAGTTCCACTGCTCAAGAGGCATGGGACACTTTACAAAGATTTTGTGAAGGTGATAGTAGTGTGCGTGATAATAAGCTTAGAACTCTTACTGGCAAATTTGAAAGATTGAGGATGGGTGAAAATGAAACGATTTCATCCTATTTTGAAAAATTGTTTGATATTGCAAATGAGTGTCAAATTTTGGGTGAACCTTTTACCAACAAACAACTTGTTTCAAAAGCTATTCGAACTCTCCCCGAGAGGTTCAATATGAAAGTTTCATCTATTGAAGAAGCTCACAATCTTTCTACAATGAACATCAATTCTTTAATGAGTATTTTGAAAAATTTTGAGTCAAATCTCCTTGAACAAAGTGAGGCTTCTAAAGGGAAAAATATTGCTTTAAATGTGCAATCCTCAGATTTTTCAAATGATAATGAAGATGAACTTTTTGAAGAATTGGATGAAAGTGCCAGTGTTGCTTTACTTGCTAGAAAATATAATGCAATGGTTAAAAAGTTTAACAATGAAAAAGTGCAGGTAAAAGCAAAAGAGAAACAAACCAAGGTGTATGATTCGATGCCAAGAAGGACGTTCCCATCTACTCAAAAGTCAGCCCCTATGCGTAGAGCATCCTCA
Organism: Campanula takesimana; assembly: GCA_026119855.1. Lineage (NCBI taxonomy): Eukaryota > Viridiplantae > Streptophyta > Magnoliopsida > Asterales > Campanulaceae > Campanula > Campanula takesimana. Next base: position 1,760,217 of record JAOWBW010000227.1, read on the forward strand.
GATCAATCAAGGTCGGATCCCAAATACATTGATTCAATTCAATGTCATGCTTGTTCGGGATGGGGTCATTACGCAAACGAGTGTGCCAACACACTACGGAACAAGGGAAAGAACCTATGGGTATCCCTGAGTGACAATGAAGATGAGGGTTCAATCCAGGAAGAAGAACCAGATCAAACAACCATGTATGTCACAGTCAGTGACTTGCAGACTGAACATGTTACCAGAGATGTTATGTCAACTGAGATAACATCCGAGACCACATCTGTCAGGTATAACAATTTCAGTACTGATAATAATGTTTGTTTCATGGTTTCCACTAATCTTGATACAGGAAGTTCGCAAGAGGATGAGATGAGCAAAGATGAGCTCATTGAAGACTTAAAAATCCTCTATAAGGATATGCTCAAGGAATGGAAGAAGGAGAACCAAATGGTTAAAACTTTAACCAAGAAGAACGATGGACTCAAGGCCTACTTGAACCGAATGGAAGCTCAAGCATCCCAGAAAGATGCCGAGCTAGAAAAAGTCAAGGCCAAGTTGACTCTAGCCGAAACCACCTTGAAGAAGCTCAACACCGGATCGTCCAAACTTGATGAGATCCTAAACTTGGGTAAGCCTTTGAGAGCAGGTATTGGTTTCCGAGAATCATTAGAAAGTATTACTTCTTCTTTGTCTTGTAATGAACATAATGTAAATTTTGTAAAAGGTCACGAGTTTGATCAAAATTCTTGTTCAAATGATGTTTCTGACAAAGGGAAAGTGTGTCAATACTGTCACACTACTGGACATCTTAAAAATAAATGTACAAAGCTTTCAAAGAAAGAGTCCAGTCCAGATGTGTTACCTGAAGTGTTACCCAGCACTCCAGATAACACACACTGTCAGAAAGTCAAAATATCAAAAAAGAAGTCATGGAAACCAAAAGCAAATGTGAGATGTGATGTTGTATATACTGCCTTAAAAACAAATGTTGAAGGATCATGGTATTTTGATAGTGGGTGTTCACGCCATATGACGGGAACAAAAATGTTTTTAAAACACTATGAATCCGTTCAAGGGGGTAGTGTAACTTATGGTGGTGGGAGCAAGAGTAATATAATAGGTAAAGGAACACTAAATGTGAATGGTTTTCCTGCTTTAAAAAATGTCTTGCATGTAGATGGCCTAGTAACTAATTTAATTAGTATTAGTCAACTTTGCGATGACAACATGGAAGTAAAATTTAACAAGGACACTTGTGAATTTTTTGATGGTACTAACAATTGTGTTATGACAGGAACTAGATCAAGTGATAATTGTTATTGTGTGGAAGATAAATTCGTGTGCAACACCGCACAAATTGATGTCACAAACTTATGGCATCAAAAGTTGGGACATGTTCATTTGAGGAACATTGATAAGATTGTTAAGTTAGATGCTGTTAAAGGAATTCCTAAACTAGATCTTAAAAATCCTATCATTTGTGAAGATTGTCTTAAGGGGAAACAAACTCGTGTTGCCCATAGTGCTGCCAAACATTCCGAGCAACACTCTGGAACAACACACTGTTTTCAACTCTTACATATGGATTTAATGGGTCCAGTTGAGGTAGAGAGTTTTGGAGGAAAGAGATATTCTTATGTCATTGTTGATGATTTTTCTAGATTCACTTGGGTTTATTTTCTAAAAGAAAAATCGGAAACTTTTGAAAAATTTAAACTTTTACACTCCAAAATCAAAAACATGTTTTGTGCCTCTATCTTTAGAATCAAATCTGATCATGGGAGAGAATTTGACAATGTTTTATTTTCTACTTTTTGTGAAAGAAAAGGAATACATCACGAGTTTTCAGCTCCTAAAACACCCCAACAAAATGGGGTGGCCGAAAGGAAAAATCGTACTTTACTTGAAATGACTCGTGTGATGTTGTTTTCTAAAAAGATTTCTAAAAGATTTTGGGCCGAGGCACTTAACACGGCTTGTCACACAACTAATAGAATTTTTCTAAGACCCGGAACCACTATGACACCTTATGAAATTCTGAATGGCAAGAAGCCAAAAGTTCACTATTTTCATGTCTTTGGGTGTGTGTGTTACATTTTGAATGACCGGGATTACTTAGCAAAGTTTGACTCTAAAAGTGATAGGGCGATTTTTCTTGGATATGCGGCAAATAGTCGGGCATATAGGGTTTACAATCTTAGACTAAAAACCATCCAAGAATCCGTTAACATTGTTTTTGATGATCTCTCAAGTATTTCAGGTGAAAGTGCTCAAGAGTCTCCTCTGGTGTTGTTAGAAGATGTCATACAAACTGCAAATGACATCACAGATGCTGAGCAGAATGTTATCATCAATGAGACAGCATCTCAGGCAGCACCTGAGTCCAGTGATCCATCCGAGTCTGATGCAGAAGTTCATGATGACGCAAGAAGGGATCCTCCACCCAGAATTCGTAGGAATCATCCTACAACTCAGGTAATTGGGGAAGTGAATGAAGGGGTCCGAACAAGAAACAAAGAACCCGTGAATTATCGGGAAATGGTAAGGTATGTGTGCATGTCAACCACATACACCAAGGTAAAACACTCTTGTTTTGTGTCATCAATAGAACCTAAAAATGTGATTGAAGCTTTAAAAGACAATTTTTGGATTCAAGCTATGCAAGACGAACTAGATCAATTTACCCGAAATAATGTATGGTTTTTAGTACCCCGTCCTATTAATACTAATGTTATTGGGACAAAATGGATTTTTAAAAACAAAACGGATGAAGAGGGTAATATTGTTCGAAATAAATCTCGTCTTGTGGCTCAAGGATATACACAAGTGGAAGGTATCGACTTTGACGAAACCTTTGCACCCGTGGCTAGAATTGAGTCTATAAGACTTCTCTTAGCCATAGCTTGTTATCTTCGAATCACTTTGTATCAAATGGATGTTAAAGCAGCATTTTTAAATGGATATTTAGAGGAGGAATTTTTGTTGAACAACCTAAAGGTTTTGAAGATCCATCCCAACCAAACCATGTGTATAGACTTGATAAAGCCTTATACGGTCTAAAACAAGCTCCGCGCGCATGGTATGGTCGTTTAACTAGTTTTTTGCTTGAATATGGTTTTATTCGAGGAGAGGCGGATAGAACCTTATTCATTCTAAAACATGGAAAGGAACTTGTCATTGCTCAAATCTATGTTGATGACATAGTCTATGGCTCTACTTCAAAAATTTGTTTAAATGATTTTGTAGAGGCTATGACATCAACTTTCGAGATGAGCATGATGGGTGAACTAAACTTCTTTCTTGGCTTGCAGGTAAGACAACTACCCGATGGAATATTCGTCTCACAAAGCAAGTACGCAAAAAATCTAGTCAAGAAATTCGGCTTGGAGGGGTCAAAAAGTTCCTCGGTTCCTATGGCTACTACACTTAAACTCGGCAAGGATGAAGGGGGAGAAGCAGTCGATCCTACCCTTTACCGTTCCATGATTGGTAGCCTTCTTTACCTTACCTCTAGCCGACCCGACATTATGTTTTCTGTGTGTGTCTGTTCACGATACCAATCCAACCCCAAAGTCTCTCATCTTAATTCTGTGAAAAAGATAATTAAATATGTTTCCGGAACAAGCGAATTAGGAATTTGGTATGCTAAAGATACAAATACAAATCTAGTAGGCTTTAGTGATTCGGATTGGGCGGGGGATATAGATGACAGAAAAAGTACTAGTGGGGGGTGTTTTTACTTGGGTAATAATCTAGTATCATGGTATAGTCGTAAACAAAATTGTGTGTCGCTCTCTACTGCTGAGTCTGAATACGTGGCAGCGGGGAGCTGTTGTACTCAATTAATATGGCTAAAACATATGTTAGACGACTATGGGCTTGAGAGTAAAAATATGATCATGTACTGTGATAGTTTGAGTGCCATCAACATTTCCAAGAACCCTGTCCAACACTCCCGCACAAAACACATTGATATTCGTCATCATTTTTTAAGAGATATGGTTGAAAAAGGCTTAATAGCTATAGAGCATATTGATACCAAGTATCAATTAGCGGACATTTTTACAAAAGCCTTAGACCTTGAGAGATTTTCATTCTTGAAGAACTCTCTTGGTCTTTGTAATCTCTAAAAATATCCTGGTTTTTGGTGTTACCTCAAGTACTACCAGTATCTGAGATAACACTTGTATATTATTGTTTTGTTTCTGTTTTAATCTGTCAATGAGTAGTATTTTCTATTCATTGATGGTGGCACATACTGACCTTTTTGTTATGGTAGGATAACACTCTAGGTAACATTATTGATAACATTCCTTTTTAAACTCAAAAGTGACAAAGTCACTAATCTTTTTCAAAGGCAAAAAGGCTAAAAACACTTATAGTATTTCCTTAGTAGCTCGGGGCACGGCGTTCGCTGCGACGATGCACTCTTGTCAAAGGGGGATATTATCTAGTGATCTTGTACTAAGTATTAGGAACATGGAGTTCGCCACTACAATGTTTCCTACTTGAACAATACAAATCACTAAAACATGTTTACACTTTATAAGGACTCGGGGCACGGAGCTCACTACTACGATGCTTCCTTGTAGATAAAGATGTGTAAATCATGTTTATTTTTAAGTGTTTGAAGATGAAGAACAAGCTTTTAATATCTATATTACTAGATTTGTTTTGCCTAAAGTATTCTATTTTGGCAAGCTTGTTTTACCTCAAAATGCTTATTATAGAAGCATATTTCTGCCTCATGTGTTCAAAAATGAGGTCCATCTCGCCTTAATTGCCTTAATATAAATTCAATAAGGGATGTTTATCACGAATGTTATCTTAAGTGTTACCATCATTGCCATCAACACATTAGTGTGTGCTACATTCGTTTTTTTTAATTTTAATTTATTTTCAGAATTGTTTTTTAAATTTTCAAAGTTTGAAAGTCTTTTTATTTAAAGAAAAAGAGTTTACAATTTTGAAAAAGTCTAAAACAAATCTTTTACTTTAGGTAAAATATAGTTGTAACAATTTCCCTACAATTTAGGAATCTATCTTCAAATTTTTGAGAGATCGTTACATCATTAATTTTACCATCTTTATTTTTCGTTTTATATATTATTTAAAAAAAAAAAAAACGTGTTTTTTTATAAAACCGAATGTGCAGGGGAGTTTGTTACTTGTGTGCTTGTAAATAGGGTGATTTAATTCAGGTTAGTTTTAAATGTGAGGAAAAATAGGGGTTTAGTTAATTTAAATGATAAGAGTTAAGTTTGAATTAATTGTTTATCCCTTTTTCACATTTCTAACCTCCCTAAAAATCTCTTCCTAATTACTCTCCTTATTTTTCTCACCAAAACTCTTTTTAACTCTCCCTCTCCTCACCGCCTTCTTCAATCGGCGACAACCCAAAACCGGCGACAACCTAAAACCCTCAAAACCCTTCTCCAAAAATTCTCCAAAATCCTCCATTAAAATTCAACAATGGTAAAACCCCCTCAAAACTCTATCCAACTGGCACCATTGGAGGAGTCACCGGGTGATGCCTCACGTGTTGCCTCACCCATGGACATCTCACCAATTGTTTCCCAAATTTCTCAACAAATTGCAATGTCCATTGATGAGCCTTATCACGTTGCAACCTCAGCTCGACCTCCACCCATGACGACTGCTTCTCGTCCACCAAACTCCGCCACAAAGAGAATCAAAAGAAAAGCCCCTTCAACAGCAACCAAAATAGGCGCGGCTCCAACAGCTCGGAAGCGGACCTCCAACCGTCTAAATGCAAGGGCAATGTCAAAAGTTCCTTCCAACACTTCTGATGACCCAGTACATGTCTCCGACGAGGAAGAAGAAGAATCTCTCGGTCTCTCTTCCGATCACAACTCGGACCAGAATTTTGTTGTTCAACCAGCTGAACAAACTCAATCTGTAGAGAGCCTGGATACTTGGGTAGAAAAAGAGGAAGAAACTCTTGCTGCAGCTCAAAAGCGAGTGACAAAAGCCAAGGGAAAACAGAGTGTTGTCTCGGGTGCTGGCAGACCTCCGAAACCATCCAAGGTAACATCTCGATCGTCAAAACCCCATAGCGCCCCGGTTACGTCTTCTGCATTATTTGGTGCTTCTGATGATATTTTGGAAACAAGTATTGATAAAAATGATGAGGCATTTCCACAACCCTTTTCTACATTCGAATTTTTCGAACGGGCCAATATGCAAAAATGGCTTGATATTTCGGGTTTAAAAATGCACCGTGAGAAGCATATTGATGAGGCTAGTCTTAAAAAGCATGGTGTTTATCAGTTCTTAAAAGATAGAAATGTTTTAAATGCCAATCTCTATCCCGAGAACTATGTTGATGCCATTATTCGAAACTTTTTTGCTAATCTTCATCCCAACCTAGATAATGAAAATTCCAATCAATTCGGCAAATTCTTTCTTCGAAGTAAAGTTCTTCGAATTAACCCATCTTTGATTAATAAAGTGCTTGGTTTGCCTAACGTTGATGATGATGGGGTGTTAGCCGATAGGGATGATATTGCCAAAGTTTTGTCTAACAATGTTGTTAGGAAATGGCCAACAAAAAAGGATGAACACTTTCTTGCCTCTTCCCTCACCTCACTTTTTTCGGTTCTACACAAATTGTGTATCTTTAATTGGCTCCCCACCAAAAATGAACAATATGTAACCCTCGAACAAGCTCGGGTCCTACATAAATTGGGGTTGAACCGGAAATTGAATTTTGGGAGATTGATATTTAGACATTTAGCCACTTGGGGAAAGAAGAAATCGATCTCATATTTGCCTTATCCCTCTCTCATTTTCCAAGTGATAAAATCCCAAAATTTTCAACTTATGGATTCGGACGAGTATACTCATGAGCTTGACTATTACAGAGTGGATAGTCTTTTGACTAAACAGGGAAAGGGTGGTATTAGATACACCGGTGACTTACCTTGGGATAAGTCGAAAGATATCATTTTGTCAAGTTCGTCCATTCCATCTCAAGGTGTTGGGAAAAGTGCTACCTCAGATTGTCCGACCTTTATTCCTTCTTCTCCAAGCATGTTTGCAGGTACTAATGCTGAAATGATGGCTAGTGTTTCACATCTTCTGGGCACTGATTCTCCCTCAATCCCAAAGACGACTGTCCTAGCATTTCTTGAAAAACAGAATGTGATTTTGGGGAGAATTGTTCAAGATTGGACCCTACTAAAAGACAACACAGCAAGCTTTGTTAATCTGATTTCTTCCCAATCAGGGGGAGGTGCTGGTACAAGTGCTGGTACGAGTGCTGCTACAGATGCTGCTGCAGGTGCTACTGAAGATGCTGGTACAAGTGCTGGGGAAGATGAACAGGAAGAAGAGGACGAAGACACAGAAGAAGAGTAAAAGAGGAAAATCTTTCCTAAAGGTTGATGTTGCCATTAAATTGGGAATGATTTTTTTGGGGTTTGGTTCCAAAACAATTTGGTTCTTTGGTTTCTAAACTATTTATTTTGTGGTGGTTGGTTTAAACAATTTCATACTTTGGTGGTTTGTTTATGGTGTTTTATTTTCGGATCTTATGTTGGTTTTTATGGTTTTTAAAACTTGGATTTACTTTGGATTTTGAAGCTACTAGTTGGAAACATTTAAGAATGTGTTTAATTAGTATTTGTTTGTAAATTCTTGTTTTCTCTCGACTCCTACATTAAGGGGGAGTTTATATTGGGTGGTTGTTATATTATCTTGTTATATGGCTAACTTGTTGTTGCAGGTACCAACACTTAGGTGATTAGAAAGAAATCTCAAATTAAGGGGGGGATTGTTAGTGCAGAACTGAGGTGTTGCCTCAGGTGTTGCCCTGACAGTCTAAGTGCTGTGACGAGATTCTTTGTAATTTGACATTTCTTTCTAATGTAATTTTTATACTAATGTCCTAATATTATTTTCTAGATGTTGGTCCATATTTTCAGGTATAATAAAGTTGGTTTATGGAGCTTAAAATGTGGAAGAAAAATTAATGGAGATTTATTCATAAAGGCCGAGTAAAAGAGGGAATAACAAACATATTTAACATGTGTTAAATATGGTAAATGTGAAGAAGACCAAGTCCAATGTTAGTTGCTGATTAATTGAAGATGTACAAAGCATTGGAAGCTTGGAGTACAACACGGTGAAGCTAGGACTTGGGGATCAAGCTTGCGGTTGAGAAAATCATGGGAGGAAGACCAAGTCTTCGCACAAAAAGTGGAGAGCAAGCCCACTCACTCTCCCCACTCTTCTCACACGATCACAAACAGCCCAAGGCTGTTATTTGTGTAGCCTCCAAGTTTTGGTTGGCTATAAATAGATGCTTGGATGAAGATTGAAGATAAGCCAATTTTATACACACATCCATAGCACAAAAAGATCAAAGTACTCTTGGCTCCTTTTGAGATTCTTTCTTCCATACACTCTTTTATCACTCAAATACTTCGGGTTTGAGTGAGTTTTGGTTAGGATAGAATCTTGTACTTTGTTCTTACTTTGGTTCCATAGAGAGTATATCATAGTTTGTATAGGGAACCATTTTAAACTTTGTAATTGGTTTTGATTATAAGGTTTTCGCCATCTAGGCATCTCAAGTTATATTTATATAACTTGAGAAAAATATTTCTCTTGTGCTATTTATTTTCCGCTGCAAAAACTCTACTATTTTTGTGTGTGTATTTTCTGTCCGTCTGGAGTGTTACCTGGGGTGTTTCTTAACACTTGAGGTAACATTTGTTCTCAGAAAGTCATTGACAAACACTTTCACAACTATTCACGATGAGTGAATTTGATCACTCAACTCATCTTTTTTGCATTGAATAGCCTAAACTAATTCTATTTTGCATTAACTAGCCTATACTAATTTTTTGGTGTGCTGGGGATCACTACGCCTAACGACATCCATATTTTGACGTTAAATTGTTATGTCCCAAGCACCTGATTAAATTCTAAAGGGTAAAAAAGGAATTTAGTGTTATATTAACTGAGTTAGACACTCATGAAAGTATAGGGGGTGAAGCTGTAAATAAAAATAACTCACACTTCAAAAACCCTACCCTCTCTAAGTCAGCCGCCGACAACGGCGTGTGTTTTCTAGGTTTCAAACCCGCCTTTCCACCAAAAAATTGTATGAATCAGATCTTTTCACGATCCTCCATTGCCGATTTGAGCTACTGACTGGCACACAAGCTCAGTCGCCGGCAATGGCATCAATCAATGTCTTCCCTTCATTTACCGATGCTCTAGCAAGATCGAAGCCTTTGTTGTGTCATATGGTATTTCATCCCCTTTGTGATCAATCGAACTGAAAGTAGGACCAATTTGGGGAAGTGGGTTTCTTGAAATCAATTTGGGATCAAACTGATTTTTCTTGAGCTTCTTCATTTGGGCATTTTCTTATTTAATGATCCAAATAGTTGTTCTTAAGTTGGTTTTGGGTAGAGTACAAGCTGAATCTTAAACTTCTTTTTTGATCAGAAGAACTGTTCTTGGGTTGGATTTGAGTTGAGAACACACCGATGGTAATGGCTTGACGTTGGTGTTAAGTGGCGGTGGTAGCTTACAGTGGTGGTTAGTGACGATGGTAGTCAGTGATGGTGCGGTGGGTTGGTGGTGTTAATCACTACTATTATCTTAATTTTAAATATAATAGAGTATTATGAATAATATTATTTTGAAAAAATAATTCAATAAATTTTTATACTTTTCTTCCTTTAATAAGAGAATGCTTTGGGAAAAAAATATTCAATATTAAAAAAGTATTGTAAAGATGTGTTATTTAATTTACAGTCTCACCTCTACTTTCATTAGTATTTATTAAAATATAATTACTTTCCTCTTTTACCCTTTAAAATTTAGTCATGTGCATCGTACATGACAATTTTACGTCAAAATATGGATGTCGTTAGGCGTAGTGATCTCGGGGGCACCAAAATATTAGTTTATGCTACTTGAGGCAAAAAAGAATTAGTTTAGGCTATCCAATGCAAAAAATATAATTTGAGTGATCAAATCCACTCATCGCGAATAATTGAGTGATCATTGATGCAATTTTTCCTATTAAATATTAAATTTATTAATTGTGCTGGAATTGGATTTCCATAGTCGTCTAATATTTGTTGTCCTTCTTGGTTTATTTTTACAGCATCTAAAATATGTGTTTTTATTCCAAGTCCTAATAACTTATCCCACCAAGTTCGTAATTGTCCAGTGAATCCTAAAATGATATTTTCTACAGCTTGTCTTTCGGTAATATTTGTAGATTTGTAGATATTTCCTACAATTATCATTTCTTTTGTTATATTTATGATTTTCATTTCACTTAATCCATCAATATTCAATTTGTAAATATTTTTTGCATTATAAGTTTTTGTTGGGTTTCTTAAAATTTCTAAGTGTTCAGGGTCTTTTTTATAATTATAAAAATTTCGCCTTATGGCTTGAATTGGAATTGTGTTATTTTAAAATTCTTCGTCTGAATCATTTGATGAATCATATTCTTTATTAGAAGTGGTTTCTGATTATGAGGTTTTGTCATTGTAGTCTGTTAATATTCTTTTATTTTTCACTTGTGCCTGGTTCTTCCTTTACTTGTAAATGGGTTTTTATTTTATTCATCAAGTCATTTAAGGGATCATTTAATTTTGGTTTAATCTCCGTTATCGTTAAAGGATTTTTAGGAGGCGGTATTTGTTTATTAAATATTATTTCTTTGTTTTTCCTATTTGGTGGCTCCATATTATATAGTTCTGAGTATTTTGTAAATCTTTTGGATTTATAATTTTCATCATGTTTTGTATTAATTGGTGTAGGTCGAATTTCGACTTCCATGATTTCCACTTCATGTTTTACTAAGGCTATTCCATTTGTGGCATTATCAATTTTCTCTTCTACCCTATCTAATTGTTGTCCCATGGTATATATGGTTAGATTTGTCCAATTATTCGATTGATGAAGATCTTTGGTTGTTTTTCTATTTTCTTCAGTTAATTGATCAAGATGTACGATAGGCGGTATGCCATTGTTGACACCATTTTTACAAAAATAAGCTGATTCTAATGGTAGTTTTTCACTTTCATATTTGTTATGACTTGGTAAAATATCTGGTTCTGGTCATACTTTATACCATTTTCGTATTTTCTTTATCGTTGTTACCTTATATAAGTAATCATTATTTAAGAAATTAAAACATGGTATATAGTCTTCTTGTAGTCCACAAAATTCATAATATTTTTCTTTTATTAATTTTTGTTCTTTTTTATTATATGTTTGAAAAAATAAGTTTCTATTTTCTTCATTTTTTCATCTCTGAAATCATTTCTTAAAATGCTTTTGTCTAATGCAAATTTCTTTCTTATCATATTTATTGCTCCTTCACTATCTTCATAAGGATGTACATAAATTCCTTCTCTATTTATTCCAATATTGTTAGGTTGGTATGGAATTTCTGTTTCAGTTTCATTTTTAAAAACTGTTTCATTTCGTGAAGAACTATCTTCATGTTTATTTGTTTGTTGGAATTCATATCTTCCTGATGTGGATTTTCTGGATGGTATTTGAAAATTAGAATTTGTGTTTCTATTTAAAAATTGTGTTCTTTTGAATTTTAAATCTACAGATCCGTCTTCATATTGTATGATTTGTTCTAAATCAGTTGTTTGTTTTTGTTCTTTTCTTGGGACAGTCCTAGAGGGATATGTCCATTTTTCTGGTAAAGTAATATCGCTCCATTTAATTGTTTTAGGGATATTAATGTTGGCTTTTGTTTTACCTATTTCCCAAAGAAACAGTTTCTCCTGTTTTATTTCTTTTGAACGCATTAGGACAAAGACCTGTATTCATTACTTTAAAATGTAATCTGTAGAATATTTCGTATATATGAGATCCTTTTTTCATATGGTAATTATGTGTTAAAATGTCAAGGGTTATGACATCCATTATTATGTGAGGATCAGTTAAAAAAAATTGTAAATTTTGGATAGCTATTAAAGTGAATTGGTCCATTTGTTAAACTGGTTTCAATAGCTCCTAGTAAAGAGTCTATGTAATTTAAGTGTCTAGCATCTCTTAAGGCTATTTGTATACTTGTGTTTAATCCTTCCATTGTTAATGGTTTGATAGCAACTTGTACGAGTCCTATATGTAAAAAAATTATATCCTTGGGAGATATATCTTTTAATTGATGATTTCGAAATAGACTCATGGTTTGATTGTTGGCAAATAGGGGAATAACTGTCTCTTTTGTTTTAATTGCTAGTCTTGAATTGATGTCAAATATTCCTTTATCTTTATAAATTTTTGAATTTGAGATTAAAGGAGGTTTCCAATTTGTTAAAGATTGGGTATTCACTGTAATTTCTTTTGATAATATATTTTGATTATTTTCATTGTTATCATTCTCAATGTGTATATTATAATCGTTCATTTGATTATGATTTCTAGGAGGCCTTCTATTCGTAAAATTACATAACCAACTCATTATTTATTATTTGTCTTGCTTCTCGGATACACTTCTTTACCTTTTGGACACACGACTTACACTCCTACTGAGTGACTTAGACCTAGGTGACACACCGACTCGGGACAAATATATAAATTGAGTTAATTAAATAATTTTGCTGAATGTTAGGCTCTGATACCAATGATCAGAGTGGATCGATTTAAACATATAGATTGAGAATAATAAATATGCTAATAATCGAAATATATCATAAAAATTCGGAATGAACAGTAAAAATGAACAGTGACTTTTGAATATATATATATATATATATATATATATATATATATATATATATATATATATATATATATATATATGAGCTAGTCTCCCATGAGAACACCTAGATCCGTCTCATAGAAGAGACGGGTCGACCCATGGGGCATACCTTCCACGTGGCAACCACCCATTGGCTTTTTTTTTTTTAGTTTTTATATTTTTTTTCGACTTTTCCGTCGTTTACCAAAAGTAATAGTTACCATAACTTAATATAATGAATGTATACATATAAAGTAACATTGTTCATAAGTAAACGTAACACCTGTTTTACAAAAACAAAAGCTCGTTTTACCCATTTTTCAAATGTAATACTAACTATAATTATGTGTAACCCAAACAATATCTAAATGTAATTATCATTTATACTGAAATGTAATAGTGCTTTTGCAAAAATGTAAAATATTGTGTATTTTGATTTAATTTTTTGAAAGAAAGTAACATTTGGAAAGTAACAACTCATATACATGAATGTAATTGTTTGTACAAGTAAATGTAATACTTTAATAAAAGAAATTATAACATATTTCTATAGATATTGTAATACTCTTACATGTAATACTAATAAAGTGTTTTTTAGCTCTAAAAATGTAAATGGTTGAATTATTACTTTTTCTATACATATGTGTTACAATTATGTATAAACACTGTTACATATAAGTAACACGTTCGTTACATTTTAGTTGTAATAAGTATTACTTTTGGCAAACGAAGAAAACATAAAAAAAAACACTGTTGCTTTTCTGTATATATGTATTACTTTTATGTATTCAAACTGTTACGTATAAGTAACACGTTTGTTACATTTAGTTATAGTAACTATTACTTTTGACAAACCGAAAAAAAAAAAACCAAAAATAATAATATAAAAATCAAAAAAAAAAAATGGGCCTATGAGAAGGTGCCACGTGGCAGGGTCGCCCCCATGGGTCATGGAGCCGGTTCGTGTGTTGGGTCGGGCGGGTAAAAAACCGTCTCTACCGTGAAACGGGTTTTCCATGTTCTCAAATGAGAATTGGATACATTAGTTTTTACCTAATGTATCCAAGTAATGTATCCAATGATGTATCAAAGTCAAGTAATGTATCCAAAATAGCATAACAGAGTGTGTAGATCATTACTACTTAAAACTCCATAAAAGTCAACTATAAAGAATTCAAGGATTATTATCTTTATGTTATTAGCCAAGTTGAATTTTGCTTTTGGGAAAACTCGTAATCGCAGCCATGGAAAATAAGAATTCAGCAAAGTAAGGGGACAAGAAAAGGTTTCATGTAGTAGTACTAAAAAACAAGTTGGTCTTTATAATCCAGAAGGCTAATGCAGACTACTTACACATGACACGGACTGAACATATAATTGCTGCGCAAAATAATCAATACTATACTGAAAATGAATTCACCAAGAAAAGAGAAAAAAAAAAAAAAACTGTATTCCATATTTCTTAACAAATCGAAATGAGTTACAGAAGTTCCATCGGATACATGATAGAAGAGCTAAATAAAACTCAAGACAGCAAATGATGCAGAAATATTCACGTATGTAATAGCAGCATAGACGTAGTCAACTACGGGATGCTCCTCAACTTTATATTTGAACTTTTAACGAACAAGGTTGAAAACAAAATTTTAGACAATGTTAATCCTGTGATAATGTTCACTGTCTCAGAAAGCACTTCATAGAGTATTAATCAAAAGTAGCATTATAACAGAACAATTATATGCAGCACGAAGAACTTGATCCAAAACCAAATGGGAACTTAAAATTCATATATCCGCAAATGAAAACAATTTCTCTACCAAGAAAAATAAGGCAGTACCAGGTTAATCTGCAAATGCAGCACCTGCAGTAATTCCAACTTCACCACCATCATCATCTTCTTCAACTTCATCTTCGTCTTCATCTTCATCTTCATCTTCATCTTCATCTTCTTCTTCATCTTCATCATCATCATGACAACCGGTAAGAATGGGAAGATCCACACTTGTAGGAGCACAATAATGATAACAGCCATTTCTGGAACAGAGCTGACCTTCTTGCTTGTACACCCTCGTCGCTCAAAAATTGTGGCCTATCGATAATGGACATCTTAAAAGAAAACTGTCTTATCGATTGGGATTTGTTCTCCCCCTGTGGATTCAAGGAGTTAGGATAATCATAAGCCTCCCGGGGAATCAAATTGGGCTGGCACCATCTGACACTGTTACATGCTGGTTCAGACTCTACAACTTCTCCGGGTAACCCCGCATCATTTTTATCCTTTAGCTGAGTAACAACATTTGAGTTATATTATGTTAAGAAGATAAAGCAATGGGTTGAGTAGAATAGAAGATATGATATACATGTGTTAGTACCTCACTATGGTTAATCACAAATTAATCATAATAAAGATGTTTTGATAAATAAATAATCAAACTCTGTTGATTACATGATGTATACAAAGACCTGAGCACAGCAACCCAGTACAAGTCCAACAGTAAGCTGTCCTGCACCTACACAACTCAACAGTCAAACCATAACATGATCTACCTATCATCTATACATCAAACAAACTGAATCACCATCATTTACAGACCCTTATACATTCAAATGAATTATATAAGATACAAATTACAAACAAGCTTCAATAGAAAATGCAACAGCTAAGACACTCTGCTTCAACAGCTAAGACTGTTTTGACCAACAACTTTCTCTGCCACATCAGATCTTTGAAGAATGATTATTCCAATGATAGGCCATTCTCCCAAATCATTGGAATAACTCATATTGAAGCTTGATCAAGCCTGCATAGCCTTCACCTCAACTGACAACTAGCATCCAATGGAAACTGACAAGACATAATAGACACGTATATGACTAATAATCATCTTTTCCAGATTAGCGGCAAGAAAGTAAATAGATATTCTTTTGCAATAGCCCAAAGCATTTTTTCCAAATAAACAGCATGACAGTTTATAGAAATTCGATTACAATGAATAGATAGTACAACTACTCACTTCAAGTAACTAGCTTGAATAGATAGTACTATTAATGTCCTAGTATCAAAGTCAATAATGTCATGATATATACTAATGTCCTACTATCAAAGTCAATAATGTCATGATATATAAAGAGACGCGAAGTAAAATTCATGAGAACGAGAAAAGGATCTAAAATTTATGCAGATTGCAATAACACGCGAAGTAAGTTCATGTGAACCAGAAATTCCTATGTTCTTGATTCTTCATCATGCACTAACCAAAGAGAAGTATGACAAAGATAAAAGACAATTATATATCAATCAAATGAAAATAAAACACAATAAATATAGCTCGATTGTTTTACTACCTGAAATGCATTTTACGAAAAGAAATTCTGGAGTTAAATCTGATACGCACTCAGTTAAACTAATAAAGGAGGATTGTGCATAATAATCCTACTAAACTCAAAACCCATACTTTTAGCTATTTTTGATTTGTGTTCAAGAAATACGTCCAGTCTGGCTTAATTATCCTTGAGAAAGATCACCTTGTTTAGGTGGTTAGCCTTGGGACAAAAAAGAAGTCATAACGCACTCAGTTAAACTAATAAAGGAGGATTGTGCATAATAATCCTACAAAACTTACGGGATTTCAGAAAATCCCCACAAGAAAATTTTTGACGTTAAAATCGGACAAGGTAACGTGTTTAGGTGGGCAAAAGTGTCCAACCAAACATCCCAAGCATTGCTAAAATTTACCATGATCAAAACAACAATTATATGCAAGAGAAAAAACTTGATCCAAAACCAAATGGGAATTTAAAATTCATATGTATAGCTGCAATGAAATGATATTTGAGATGACAAGCAGAATATTCATGCTGTTGTACAGCTAAGACAGACTTCTCACCAAGCCTTAGACAACATAGTCAATAACAGTATTAACCTCCACCGAAAAGTAGCTCTAACTTACAAAGTATATAAGATTGTACGAAAACATAATATCCCATAACAATAATAAAGTACAATATGAGGTTAAAAACAAAACAGTCAAGCGAGAGTCCCGATACCAAAATCCAGATGAGCATTAAAAATTACCAGTCTAATCATCAGCAGCCACATCATCAACACCAGCGACGACGTCGTCAGACAGATCAGCAGATGCTGGAGGACCACCAGGATTTCGCGTGCCCCTCACTTCCTGAGCCCAATCCAAGAAGAACTTTCCAAACACATGGTCTTCTGTTTCACGTTCATCTATCTTTGCCCATAACTTTTCCTCCACTACGGCGGTTGACAAGTCTAATGGCGATTGCATTGAAGAAGATGGATTGGTGGAAGTCTCCCCAGTGAAGCTGTCAAGTAGGCTAGGTTTTAACGGATGCTGCCCCAATATGTCAGTCATACGCCTTGTCTTGGTGAATATACTCAGTTCAGGAGACATCTCTTCATATTCATCCTCTTCATTTTCATCCTGCAATTGTGTAATACGATGCACATTAATTTCTGGCCAAAATACATTTACCCCCCAAAGTATCCACCGAATCCCACATTGCCCCCCAGCGCCAAATTTGTCCCACTTTGCCCCCCAAAGCTTCAATTTGTCTCACTTTCCCCCCAGCTCCAGACTTTGCACCCCATCACTAACGAATGTTAGAAAATTTAACAGAATAGGTAACGATTGGACTATTTTGTAATGCTTATTAGTTTTTAAGGGGCAAAATGCAAAGTTTCAAATATTAAGTACTAAAAATTTATTTATTTTTCCAAATATTAAACATTATCTTAAATCATAAATAATTAATAAGTCTTGAAACTAATACTAATTTTATGCTAATTTTTTTTTTTTAAAAAAATATGAAATTATTTTTTCTAAATAAATGAAATTTATTTTTTAATAAAACTAAAAATTAAGTATGTTTTTTTTATTTTTTAAATAAAAATATTTAAAAAAATAAAGATTTTTTTTCTAAAAAAACATTTTAAGTTTTATTTATATTTTTAAAAAATATAAAATAAAAATTTTAAATTGTAATTTTTGTAAGAATTTTATTTAAAAAAAATTAAAACATTATAGCCTTTTTTTATTTTATAAAAATATTGTATTTTTTTGTTTGTTGAAAAAAGTACAATATTCTTTTAAATATTTTTATTTAAAAAATAAAAAAAACATACTTAATTTTTAGTTTTATTAAAAAAATAAATTTCATTTATTTAGAAAAAATAATTTCATATTTTTTTTAAAAAAAAAATAGCATAAAATTAGTATTAGTTTCAAGACTTATTAATTATTTAAGATTTAAGATAATGTTAAATATTTGGAAAAATAAATAAATTTTTAGTACTTAATATTTGAAACTTTGCATTTTGACCCTTAAAAACTAATAAGCATTACAAAATAGTCCAATCGTTACCTATTCTGTTAAATTTTCTAACATTCGTTAGTGCTGGGGTGCAAAGTCTGGAGCTGGGGGGGAAAGTGGGACAAATTGAAGCTTTGGGGGGCAAAGTGGGACAAATTTGGCGCTGGGGGGCAAAGTGGGATTCGGTGGATACTTTGGGGGGGTAAATGTATTTTGGCCTTAATTTCTTCATAGTAGTTGAGTAGAACACCTTAAAATAGTGTCCATGTCATGCTTGAGGGAAATAATATATAAAACGAATTAGCACTCCCACCGTTCCACGTAAAGAGTCCATGATTCCAATTTGGGATGTTCTACTTAAAGAGTCCACTTTCAGTAATTACCTATGTATATTTGATTTCTTTCCTCGAAAATCCTCTTTCATGTTGAATATGGTTTTCTCGTGTATTATAAAAGAATTATTATAACCTTTATATAAGACTTAAGAACTCCAAAGGCGTGAAAATTACGAAATTAAAAAGTTTGACTTTCAGACGTGAACACTTAATTAACATGGACCTGACAGTGTAAGACAACTCGGTTGTTTTTCATATCCCCATAGCAAGGGTTGTCAAGCCGCATCTTTCAAATCTTCAAAATATGGCACCAACTAAAACCTGATGAAATAGTTGATGGACCAGAGTGAGGTAATTTAGTTTGAAGGACAAACTAGCATGGGATACATCTGGTATTCCTCTCCAAAAACGTAACTTGAGCTCAGTGTTACTTCTGTGACCAATAAAGTCTGAATTTTGAAAGGATTAGGATTCTAAAAAAAAAATCTACCTTCTAAACAAAAGCTCGGCTGTGCTCGAGGTCAATTACGTAAAGCATCTGAGCGTGAGACCTCTAAAATGAAATCAAGCTCGCACAGCTTCATTCCTTACTAACTAAGACTCCCTCCGTCTCAATTGAAGAGTCACCTTTGACAAGTCAAACCCTTGGGACAGATGAAAATGGTAAGAGTGATTCTTTTTTTTTTTTTTTTTGGGGGAGGGGGTGGGGGGCAGAGTGAGTAGTAAAGAAGCTCATGAAGGCTAGCTGAAAACAGATTTTAAGCAGCAATTGGAGGAGCTGGTTGCACTACAATGTTAAGTACACCACGTTACAAAATTGTAGTATTTCGAATTTATTGATTAATTGCACATCCAAGCATAATAACTGTTTATAAAAATTCACTTCAAAAGACAAGCACGCAAGACATACTGACATTTATATATATCATATATTTGAAAATATGACTTAGTTGAGCCTTCTCAAAAGCTCAACAAACTTGCTTGAGCCAATACTTTAGAACTCTACATTTTCTTCATTTGGGAATAGAACCCTATCAATTTGTTGGTTCGGCCATACCTCTTGAACTTGGTATAATGGTATACATCAACTCAACCAAATGGAAAACATTGATCATCTCATCTCAAGAGATTTTCAAATCAATTCAATATCTAGGTAGCTATAAAATCTTGAACTCAACTCTGATCACAATTCAAACAATGCTCATATGAGACTGAAGTAAATCAATCAATTGTGCAAACGAAACTAAAGTAAATCAATTTTATGTGAACTGGGTGATCAGGTAATTGGCAAAACAGTATTAATAACATACTCCCTCCGTCCCACCCGAAATAGGACGTTTTGCCATTTTGGGTGTCCCACTCGAAATAGGACATCCCAAAATGGAAAGCTTTTATTACTTTTTTATTAGTAGGACTCACTTGTCATACTCACAACAACTTTTCATTTATTATTCCCCACCCACTTTCTCTCTCCTTCATACTCACAACACCTACTTTTCAAACAACTTTTTATAATAAAAGATTATTATTCCTTAATCCCCGTGTCGGGACCAAGATCTTATTTCGGATGGGACGGAGGGAGTATTTTTTTAATGAAATAAATAAGGTGAAACATCCAGTTTGAAAATATCAGGATTGAGGTCGTTGGAAATTTTCTATTGTAAACCAGAGTACAACATCCTGTAGCACACCTCGTCACATGCCCAGCTCGTGTACGGACTAAGATGAAGATTGCTAACAATATTTTCTCTTATTGGGTCATATCTTGTTAATATTAGGATAGATAGTTTTTCCTAATTTACAGTGATCTATTCTTAGAGTATATTAGACTTGTATAAACATTAGGACTCCCAGTCAATGTAATGAGGTATATATACAAAGAGAAAACTGAATGAAAAACTCACGGTTGTTGAGTCTTTTCTTCTCCAACTTCGTCCTCTCTTACCAAAATTAATACACTCAAGCTAAACTCAAAGTTCTTTCAGGACCAGAAAAACAAGAACAGACATGACTGATTAATCTGAGAGATGTTAGCACAATATGAACATATGCAATATAAAAAAAAAAAAAAAAAAAAGTATCTTAAGTTTTACATACCTTTGAGATTTTATCAAATGTGATGCATCCTTCAGTGGAGTAAGACTTGGAATATGAGGAATTAGAGTTAAACTTCCCAAAAGCCCATCAAACTTGAGGTGACTGCAAACTCCTCCTACGGGATCATATATAACTACAGTACTCTTTTTGCAAACAAGAAGGACATTTTTGCCCTTCTCCCCATCCTCCATAACCCATCGTACCCTAAGGCCACTGAAAAATTTACCCACATCACGAATCACACACTTTGACCCAAGACTCCTTTACGCCATGCTCTTTTAGCATCCAAATCTCAATGTAACCCTCCTCATGATTTGCATAGCAAAAAGATAAACATTCGTCCAAAATCCCCAAACTGTAGTCATCAAAAGTTATCTTAGAATCATCGAAACCAACATTGGGAGGAAATGAGAATTCCTGAAATGTTTCAGCTCCCACATCAAAAGATACTATCATTTCATGATAAGAAAGCCAATGGAAAGTCCCATTTAGAAAAGCAGTTGTTCCATCGGGATAGAAATCATGGGGAATGTCAATGGACCTCCATGAACTTTGGCCCAGAGTGAATATCATTGATGTTTGCTTGTAGGAAAGGCTCAGCCTCAACCCCTTGTATTGGCCTGTTTTGGGGCTGAACCCAAATTCAGACCTCCAGTCATCTTTTGAAGTACTGGAGCTAATGTCACTGAGTAGGGGAATGACTGTGTAATCCCGAGTGATAGGATTGCATATGTAATAACGGGGGTTTGTATCAGTTTCACAAAAGCAAAGGAACCCGTTACATGACAATATAAAGCATTTCCCAAACTCTATTTTGGTGGATAAGAACCTCCCCGCGATAGCTTTCTGAGGAATGTGCACATCACCACAAAGTTTGAATCTCGATGATGAATCGGTGAGATCAACAAAGTGGAGAACATTTCCTGAGATTTTGCTACGAAGGAAGAGGCCTTGAGGTGACTTTGAAAAGTAAGATTTTGCAAAGTCAGGGTCAGAAATTATATTTTCCCATTCTTTGCATACAATTTTTGATTGAACTACAGTTTTCAAGGGAATATTTGAATGAATGTCGCCAATGACTGGTGATGGGATGTGAGGAACAGAGCTACAATTTTTTTCCTGGACAGATGACCCTTTCCTTATCTTGGAATGAACAGAATTCATCGCAGCGATGATCAATTGAGAAATGCACACAAATATACGTATATGGAAAAGGAAATTGGAGACAAAGCACCAAAATCAGATCATCAACTTCATCAAAGCAAGATCAAGTATTAAAACAAGCAAAAGTTACCTTGAAGGGTATCTCTAGGCCTTCTCTATTACCTCGAAAACAAAATTCAGCTATTATCAATCGGAAAACCTATATTTATGAATTAGATCTCCCCATTAAAGGGGTAATGAAAAGAGCATATTCTAGAAGTAGCCTCACCCCTCCCGAAATCTGTTAATCTACGGTTAAGATTTGGACAGCACAGCTCATGCATCTAATTACGAACGACAAGAAAGTTACAAGAAATTGACTAAAATACCCCCTGAGACTAACTTTTCTGGATAATTGACAAGAAACTGGATAGAAATTCACTTATAATAACTGTAGACTATAAAATGAAAAAAGACTGCACATTAAATATTAGTCCTAATGGTTAATGTCGCTATTAATTAGCACATACTCGAGAAAAAACTCCGTTCTAGGTTAGAGATAGTTAATAGTTCTAAAACTATTTTACTAATAAAATGTTGAGAAAATTGTTTGATAGGATTACTTATTTGAAAGAAAACTTAAGTCGCACATTATAGATATTTCTTCATATGTAAATTACATTCCGTTGGCAAATCTTTCCTGAATCTATTAATTTTCATGTTTGGCTAAATCCTTGGAATGAATGCTTATGAATTATGTCATGAAATATGATCTTTACCATAAGGACATTGTTACTTTCCCAAATATGAATGTTAGAAGAGCACTATGAACCGCATAGGTTTCTCGTCTATTGTTTGCATAATTGAAAACATTTAAAAGTTATCCTATGATTTTGTACTATGCATACATGTATATAATCTATAACGATCGTATTTAAGTTTGTTAAAAGTGGAAGTCATTCAAATACCTACTAAGCTCTATATTTGGAGAAAGTGTTGCACCTATCATAGAGCTTTCCCTTGAGACACATTTCATTACTAATCATGTCTTAGCGTTTATAGAATTTTTGCATAGTGGAGAAAGTGCAAGCCTCAATACATTTCTTATTTTCGTAACTTACTTGATTCTAGTCAAGAAGTCTGGCAATTTTATTGTTTCCAAAAGCCTTCTACTCTTTTAGAAGAAGTGAATCGACGATGTCAAATAAATGGCATGCCATATTGATCAATTGTCAAGGGGCTATATATTATGTGGTGTAAATAAGATTTTGATGTTATGCTAAAATAAAAGAAAAAAACTCACAGTAAGTTTCATCAGGGTCAATCAATATGCGCATTTTTGCAACAAGGGTTTAACCATCAATGTGGTCAATCTAGCAGCCAAGAATTATAATTCTCGACATTCTTCATCCTCTGGAGGTTCGCTTGAAAAATAGTACTCCCTCTGTTCCAGAGTATATGTCCACCTTTCCATTTTAGTCCATCCCAGAGTATATGTCTACTACCAAAAATGGCAAAGAATCTTTACTATTCCTCCCACTAATTCTCTCTCCTACTTAACTTTTATACTCACAACACCAATCAACTTACTATTCCCTACCCCACCTTCTCTCTCTTACCTCACTTTTCATACAACACTTGCATCACTTCCACCATTTCTTAATCTCCGTGCAAATGAGAGGGTATACATATACCCTGGGACAGAGGGAGTAACTATCTCCACATACAATACGGCTGTTTGATAACAATTTACAAGTCAGCTCAAGTCCGAAAGATAAAGCTGACATTGAATCAGTTCAAAACCAAGAAAGAAAAACGAGGACAAATGGATGCAACTAATGGAACAGTCAAGCTGTAACTTTGACAAAAAAATATTTAGAAAGTACTTCTGCTAAAGGAATTAATTATCACCTTAATATTTCTAAAAGATCAAAAGTAATCATGCTAGTAAAATACTTGATGTAGCACAACAAAGTTACTAGGAGTAACTAAAAAACCAAAAGGGTAGTTAGCATACATACACAATAAACAATGTGCAATTTAGTGCGACGAATCCAGCCAGGCACAGGTCAATAAATTCAAAATCAGAAGTCCAAGAACAATAGTCCCTCGGTCAAGAAATGATCTAAAACAAGGCAAGAGTTGAGCTCCTGTTTGCTAATGTTCATACTGAAAATGGGAATTAATACTGGCAAGAAGAAGAGAAGGCATTTGTATTCGGGATATTGTTGGAAAAAATAATCCTATACCTAATCCTAAATAATAATAAAAAAAAAAAAGGCTAATCCTAAAACTACCAAATTGTTATATTTTGCTGGGAGTGACTATTAATCATGATGATTAATAGTGAGGGTACTAATAATGCCCGGATCAATAAGGATGCTTATCGCGCTGAACTACCAAACAAGCCATAAGCGAGTAGAATAAAATTTGAAAGATTTTTTTTTTTTGCAGTATTTTCCTCTACCATGATTTTATATTTTTATCTAATCCTAACCTATCGGTAGAACAATGTAATCATCTACGCCCATACACTAAGCAAAGAGACTCTAGAAATAACCAGGGCCAGTTGGTAAGTCTGATGGCAAGTAATTGTATATGGTTTTGATGGTACAAAAAAATCTCAATCCATCAAAATGATGTTCCCACTTTTTTGTCGTTACTACAAATGAATTTTGAGCAATAATTTTTGGTTTATTTACTATCCTAATGAAAAGCTAAAACTTGTTATTGATAGCATTGTTGATGGTGTAATAATAACAAATTTTAGATTTTCATTATGATAATTAAATTAACCTAAAACTATTGCTCAAAATTCATTCGTAATAACAACAAAAAAAGTGAGAACGTCATTTTGAGACGGAGGGAGTATATGGACATCAATAGACGATAGCAAAAGAGGACGGGAACGGCCCGGAAAAAAATAAAAAATAAATAAATAAATAAATAAAACGATTGCGACCAGGGAATTGGAGGATGGCGGTGGACGTGGAGTTGGAGTAGGGATCCTTCATACATTCAGACAAAATATGCACAAGCAAAAGAAAGCTGATGAGACCAACTTTTGGTTCACCAGAGCACCAAATCCAATCTGGCGACATTTATCACTAGAGCAATGATCAAGTAAATAGTCTAGTTATGAAACTAACTAAGGCCCATTTTTTTTTCAAGATCTTAATGAATAAGCCAAAATGATGCTAGATGAGGAGCTGAAATCAGGTATTTACCTGAAACAAGAAATACAATTTTCAGAAAATCACCCACAAGCCCATACACCTGTTTTGTGCTTTCCATGAAATCTCAAAGGCAAAATGGGATGGATGAAATCATTGAACAGATTTGCTGATTCTCAGGGTTAAAATACCAGATATCAGTGAGTTCCGTACAGCTAACACAATTGAAAGGGATTCTACCCCAAAAGCTTCTACACTAAGGTTTACATTCTTTTGTTTGTTTTGTGTTTTCCTTTTTGCGAAGACCACGCGGACATCATCTGACTAATCATTGAACTTGATGATTGGCTTTCAGCTGCATCTCCTCCAATTTTTCTTGTTATTAATTTCTGTTTGTAAACAACATAAAATAATTATGATAGATAGAAGAAACAGAGATTAGAGAGCATTAAATTCAACTTCATAATTAAGACATCAACGATTTAATGCTATATTGCATTTATTGGATCTTGCAATTAAATTCTCCACATACTTGGGCATCTTCTTGCTATAAAAACCAAGTAATGAACTGCAAATACCATCACAACTTTGACCAATACATCTCCCAAAGTCAACATAACCGAAGAAATGGCAACATATAGACATGGATTTTCAATAGCTTTGGTTCTATTAGTTACATATAGAGCAATGCTTGTAGCTTCACAAAAGAAAGATACGGATGCTTCTGCAGTGACAGCGAAAGATATAGAAGGGGACCCCACAGATCCATGGTATCACCGAAAGCTCCCACCACAGCCTAGGCCAGGCTATAATGCATATTTGGGAAACTGTCTGAGAATAATTACGAAAACGTGTGGAAAACATATGTTTGGCTTCATATTCAACAAGGTGAAGAAGATAGATGATAATTGTTGTAGCAAGCTCGAAAAGGCTGGAAAACTTTGTAATAAGGCAGTATCTTGGACTCTTTCTCACCTTGATCAGTTCAAGCCTCAAGCATCCTTAATTCTTACTAGGAGCGATCTGGCTTTTGATTCTTGCTCAACTCAATGTAAGAAATTTTAAGATAAGAAAAATGCACGTGCAATGAAATAATTTTTATTGTGTTATCCTTGTACAGGGTACTTGATATATATATATTTCTTGTTTCAACATAAATACAATTCACCTTATTTGAACATCTTTGGCTTTGCATACCTTGCTTGGGTCCTTGCTAATGTAGAATACTCTTACGATATACTCCCTCCGTCCCTGTATAAATGTCACAGTTGACATATCAACATTTAGTAGCATTTTTTTTTTTATATGTTTCTTAAGTTATCATGACCATAAAAAGAGGTATGTATGAATTGGTATTTATCAGCATCTAGCATCTTTGTGTAATACTACACTACACCGAAAGCATTACGAGGTTTAAGCTGTTTGATGGCATACTCAATTCAGAGTGTGTTTAGGAAGCTTGTGTTAAAGAAGGGGGGTTTCGGGAGATCAGAAAACTTTATATCCTAATTTTAGAAATGCGACATGTATTCTGGGACAGATCAAAATAGAAAGCACGACATTTATTCCGGGACGGAGATAGTAAATGCAAATTTCAAAAAAAAAAAAAAAAAAAAAAGAACTAGATAGTTCAAAAGTGTCTAAAACAATGCAGTAGGTATACACTGCTTGACCACCTCTTAGGTTCCCAGGCAGCCCCTGATATGTAACTAATCATATTTTGAATACAGAAGAAAAGGGATTAAAAAAACAAAATACAAATACTTATAGTTTTGTTACGAAAAGTGGACTTTTGGAGTGAAATGTACCAGAATAGAATAACGGACTCTTAATTAGAACAGAGGGAGTAGATCATTACTAGTCAAATCCCCAATTAAAAAAAGTCAACAATGAAGAATTTGAGCATTATATTCTCAAGTTGTTAGCCAGGTTGATTTTTGCTTGGGAAAACACGTAATCACTGGCATGGAATATAAGAATTCAGCAAAGTCAGAGAGGAAGAAATGTTTCATGTCGTAAAAAAACAAGTTGGTCTGTATAACCAAGAAGGTTTCTGCAGACTATGCACACAATGAAACGAGCTGAAAAATGAATTGCTTAGCATAATAATCAATTATGCCAAATTGGTGAGGAAAGGGGAATTCATGAAACGATTAATCTCCCAAGTCAAAAGATAGTATCAAACCACAGCGACAAAGCCAATGGAAAGTTCCCCTAAGAAAAGTAGTTGTCCCAAAGGGATCAAAATTGTCAGGCACATCAATTGACCTCCATGATGTTACGCCAACAATGAAAGAAATTGGAGCTGAAAACTTGACAAGGTAACACATTTGGGTCGGCAATAAGTGCCCAACCAAGCATCCCAAGCATTGCAACAATAAGAAATACAAATATCATACAGAGGCAAAAGAAACACAACTTGACAAGGTAACAAAACAATTATATGCAAGACGAAGAACTTGATCCAAACCCAAATGGGAACTTAAAATTCACGCAAAAGAAACACAACTTGAGTTGACATATACAATATTCAAGCTGTAGTACACAGCTAAAACAAAATTCATTATGATCCAACGAAATTATAGTCAATAACAAAAGGCCAAGAAAAATAAAGCAGTACCGGTCTAATCTTCTTCTTCATCACCTTCTATTTCTACTTCCTCTTCGATATGAGTGGGACGATCCACATTTGTAGGAGCACAATAATTAGGAATCCCTACCACCTCATCGTCCAATGCGTGCAGCCACTTTCGGAGCTCAGCTATCCTTCTCGAGACTACACTTGTGTTGTTAAAATATTGTCCCCTCTCCATGACGGACAACTCAAAGCAAAATGGTCGATAAATATAAGCCTCTGGCTGAATCAATTTGGGCGGTTTCCATCTGACAGTAATTAATGCTGGTTCAGACTCTACAATTTCTCCGGGTAACCCCGCTTCAGTTTCATCCTTCAACTGAGTAACAAGATTTGAGTTAATATTATGTCAAACACACACAGCAATAGACTGAGTAGAGCAGAAGATTTAATATACTACATGTTTTTCACGAGTGTGAGACTCTATGATAACTCAGACACGCTAATATAACGCTATGTTTTGAAGAGGTCAATGCAACATTTAGCCTAAAAGATTGAGTTCAAATCACTCCGCCAAGAAAACTTAAAACTCAGTTTGGTCCATAAACGAGTACAATAATTTCATCTTAAATGCACCAATTGCCAAATCTTTTTCAAGCCATATCTTCAAATTCAAACTTACAAGGGATTGGGCCAATTAGAAAAGAACGCAACATACAAGCAATGCTGATGTATAATCCACAAGTATCTGATCTTACGTACCTTGGAGTTATGATCCACCATCATGAAACTTTTCAGCGGGATGAGACTTGGAACATGAGGGCATATTGAGATACTTTCCCAAAGTCCGTCAAACTTGAGATATCGACAAACTCCATCCACAGGATCATATGTGACCACAATATTGTTGTCGCAGACAAAAAGGACCTTCTCCCCATCCTCCATAAACCACTGTACTCTATGATAATTAAGTAATTTGCTTGGATCTTCAATGACAAACTGTTTGATCCAAGACTCGTTCACACCATATTTTTCCATCTTCCATATATCAATCTTCCCCAAATCATTATTTCCGCAGCAAAGGGATATACATTCCTCTAAAACTCCCATACTGTAGTAATAAACGGAGGGAGTAGGGTCTGAGCCAACTTGGTGAGGAAAAGGGAATTCGTGAAAAGTTTCATCTCCCAAATCAAAAGATAGTATCACACCACGGAGACAAAGCCAATGGAAAGTTCCATTAAGAAAAGCAGTTGTACCAAAGGGATCAAAATTGTCAGGCACATGAATGGACCGCCATGATTTTCCACCAATTATGAATATATGTGCTTTTTGGCCATATGTGAGTCTTAACACCTTGAATTGATGTGTTCTGGGATTGAACCCAAATTCAGATCTACGGTACATAAGCTGTTCGTCTCCAGACATAAACCAGTTCATCATATCCTTCGGTGCGGTAACGACTGTATAGTCGCGCGTAAAGGGATTGCATACAAAATAGCAAGGGTCTAAGCCCGCTTCAATAAAGCAAAGCAACCCATTGCATGAGGACATAATACACATTTTAAAGTCTACTTTAGTGGATTTAAACCCACCCCTGATAGCTTTATAAGGAATGTATATGTCACCAGCAATCTTGATTCTTGAGGTCGCAGCACTAAGATCAACAAAGTGTATAACATTTTCTGGGCTTTCAGTATGGAGGAAAAGGCCCCGATGTGACTTCTCAAAGTGAGTTTTAGCAAAGTTAGGGTCGGAGATTAGATTGAGCCAAGTTCTGGATACGCTTTTGATACCAAGAACTGTTTTCACTGGAAGATAGGAAATGATTTCAGAAATAATTGGGGACAGGATATGGGGAATGAGATCAGACTCTTCTTGTTTGATGGATGATCTAGACCCTTTCATGATAAAAACGAATTGATTGAAATGATTCTTGAATAAAACATGTAGATGTATGTATATGGAAAAAATCCAAAAGCAAACAGCAAAAATTATATCAACACCTCAACCAAAGCAAACATCATGATAAAAACGAATTGATTCTTGAATAAAACGAATTGATTGAAATGACCCTTTCAGTGTTGAATAAAACATGTAGATGTATGTAAGTTTCAGTGCGTTGTCAAATCAAGCAAGACAATGCACTGAAACTTACTCTCTTTGCAGATGAGCGACTTAGATGGATGATATCTATAAGCCCTCTCCAACACCTTAAAGTTTATGAACTGGTAAACCCTAATTCAGAATTTGATCAGTAGATATAAGGGATAATGGAGAGAGAATACGCTAGAATTACCGTCATCAGCCTCCTTATTTGAGATTCTACGGTTACGACATGTTCTAAACCGAGGTGTCGGACCGTGACCTATACAGTCCCAAGCCCAAAATCAAGGGCCCAGATGTAGCCCAGCTAAGTCATGTGCAGAGGTGATGATCGTATGCCGACTTGTGCCGAATTGATAGAGATGAGGCTGCATGCCTAAAATCTCGCCATACAACAAATAAACTCCATATCATATACAAATACAGAGAATCCTTATCTAAACAAGGAGATCTCTATTGCAATATAAACAGGATATCAATCATCCTTATCATGACTCTATCTCATCAGAATACGAGTCACACATCAACACGGGCTCCCTGGCTTTTCTAACAAGTCAGGACTCATTCACCAATGCCTATATAAACAGGTCCACTATACAGGAAACAATTAATGAACTCTTTTGGCTCTAAACTCTAGTCAATTGATTTCTCTCTATAAACCGTATTCTTATTCTCACGCCGGAGGGCCTTCGCCGGTGAAGCCCCAGCGTAGTTTACGTTTGTTAATTGTGCGCAGATCCGTACGAAGAAGTTCTCATTGCTGGATTTATCGGAACCGCTAGACGAAGGGCTGATCCGGTACGTTTTTGGCAGCATCAGTTTGGTTCCATTGCCGGGAAACGTCCAATCGGAGAACTTTTCGTCCGGATAACCACAATTTCCTCATGTCTGGAATTCCAACCGATGGTCAGCAGGCTAGTGTTATGCCTGATGCTAATCTTAATCTGCCACCTCCTAATGTGGCCAATAATGCTGCTTTGAATCAGGGGCTCCCTCCTCCGCCTCCACCTCAAGGAGGCGGAATGCATACACGTTCTAGAGGACCTCCGCCTGAGGTTACCCAACATTATGGACGACGCAGGAGGACATCCACCCGAACTCAAAACACTGAAGCAGGCCTCTCAAGATCACCGCCTCTAGATCGGAGGGTGTTACTGCAACAAAACCTCTCAACCCTCCAACAACTAGTTGACGCTCAAAGGGCTCTTCTGGAATATGACCCTGAGCATTCCCTAGCACCCTTCATCCAGACCTCTGGTACTAGAGGAGCTCCGGAAGGCGAGGGAAGAAGTAACCCGAGGGGAGGTCCATTTGCTGATGACAGGCGTCCTCAAAATCCACGCGATGCACCCCCAGGAAATCGAGGTGCCCGTTCAAGCCGACTTGAAGGCCGACTTGGCCTAGTTAACAATGTGTTTATTTACTTAATTTCCACATAACGTAAATAAACACATTGTTAGGTGACAAGTAAAATAGCAAGCTATGTATATGGGCCACACCCAATGCACAAACCAGTTAGGCGAAGAACTGCATATCAAGAACAGAATCCAAAATCAATACTCCTATAAAGCAAATAGTGTTCTAATCACCACCATCAATTATCAACATACACATTATTTGCATAGACGACTATTAATCATCTTCATCACTGACATACTGCTAGCATAAATATTGCAGTCCACTGCTTGTATTATTACTAGTACTATTACCCGTGCCGATGGCAAGAAAACAGTATGTAAAGGAGTGAAGTTGTGAAAACGGGAAAGAGAAAAATAATACTGCATGGTAACTGATGAGGGCTTTGCTTGATAAAACATCTTTGGGATTTTTCCCATAATGCAGTTAGATTGAATTTAGGGGTTTAATGTTGATTGGTGATTGAATTTAGGGGTTTAATGTTGATTGGTGATTGAATTAATTTTTAAGTCGAGTAGTGGGGGGAGAAAAGATACACTGTAAGTTAACAAAGGTGAGGAGGTTACTTGAGGGAGTTAACTGTCTGACGGTTTTCATGGGAGTGGGTTATTAGGATCAACATAGGCAGTCCGATCAAATTTTGAGAAGCAATCTCAGCCTCTCTTTGTAAAACGGTTATTCTTGCTTTGTATTGTAATATAGATTGTGATGCTCTTCTTGCTTGTTTTCTTATTTTAGCTTCTAATTTACTACAGAATGATGACGAGTTGAAAATAAATTTCCCACCATTCCGTTGTTTAGAACTGTTTGATCCAAGACTCGTTCACGCCATATTTTTCCATCTTCCATATATCAATCTTCCCCAAATCATTATTTCCGCAGCAAAGGGATATACATTCCTCTAAAACTCCCATACTGTAGTAATAAACGGAGGGAGTAGGGTCTGAGCCAACTTGGTGAGGAAAAGGGAATTCGTGAAAAGTTTCATCTCCCAAATCAAAAGATAGTATCACACCACGGAGACAAAGCCAATGGAAAGTTCCATTAAGAAAAGCAGTTGTACCAAAGGGATCAAAATTGTCAGGCACATGAATGGACCGCCATGATTTTCCACCAATTATGAATATATGTGATTTTTGGTCATATGTGAGTCTTAACACCTTGAATTGATGTGTTCTGGGATTGAACCCAAATTCAGATCTACGGTACATAAGCTGTTCGTCTCCAGACATAAACCAGTTCATCATATCCTTCGGTGCGGTAACGACTGTATAGTCGCGCGTAAAGGGATTGCATACAAAATAGCAAGGGTCTAAGCCCGCTTCAATAAAGCAAAGCAACCCATTGCATGAGGACATAATACACATTTAAAAGTCTACTTTAGTGGATTTAAACCCACCCATGATAGCTTTATAAGGAAAGTATATGTCACCAGCAATCTTGATTCTTGAGGTCGCAGCACTAAGATCAACAAAGTGTATAACATTTTCTGGGCTTTCAGTATGGAGGAAAAGGCCCCGATGTGACTTCTCAAAGTGAGTTTTAGAAAAGTTAGGCTCGGAGATTAGATTGAGCCAAGTTCTGGATACGCTTTTGATACCAAGAACTGTTTTCACTGGAAGATAGGAAATGATTTCAGAAATAATTGGGGACGGGATATGGGGAATGAGATCAGACTCTTCTTGTTTGATGGATGATCTAGACCTTTTCATGATAAAAACGAATTGATTGAAATGATTCTTGAATAAAACATGTAGATGTATGTATATGGAAAAAATCCAAAAGCAAACAGCAAAAATTATATCAACACCTCAACCACAGTCAAATCAAGCAAGACAACGCACTGAAACTTACCCTCTTTGCAGATGAGCGACTTAGATGGATGATATCTATAAGCCCTCTCCAACACCTTAAAGTTTATGAACTGGTAAACCCTAATTCAGAATTTGATCAGTAGATATAAGGGATAATGGAGAGAGAATACGCTAGAATTACCGTCATCAGCCTCCTTATTTGAGATTCTACGGTTACGATTTAGACAAGACGTAACCGACACGAACTCCCTCCATCTCACTAAAGGTTACACTTTCCCAAAATTGAAACTTAAAAATAATTTTTATTCAACA
Organism: Campanula takesimana; assembly: GCA_026119855.1. Classification (NCBI taxonomy): domain Eukaryota; kingdom Viridiplantae; phylum Streptophyta; class Magnoliopsida; order Asterales; family Campanulaceae; genus Campanula; species Campanula takesimana. The sequence goes on from JAOWBW010000227.1 coordinate 1,793,273, forward strand.
CTTGCATACTCACAACAGCTATCCACTTACTATTCCCTACCCCACCTTCTCTCTCCAACTTCACTTTTCATACTCATAACACTTACACCACTTACACATTTTCTTAATCCCCATACCCAAAACAAAAGTGCCACTTTTAATGGGACGGAGGGAGTATATGACTAAGAAGCATCCGTTCTAAATCAACGGCAAGCAAGTAAATGGATATTCTTTTGCAATAGCACAAGGCATCTTTTTAGCACAATGCATCTTTTTCCAAATAAAGAGCGTGACAGATTATAGAAATTCAATTACAATCAATACATCTTGATTGCTTCAGTACCTTAAATACATTTCACGAAAAGTAACTGTGGAGTTAAATCTGATACACACTAAGTTAAACTAATAAAGGAGGATTGTCCATGATAATCCTACTGAATTCAAGCACATACTTTTATCTATTTATGATTTGTATTCAAGAAACTTGTCCACAATGTGGCTTAATTATCCTGGAGAATGATCACCTTGTTCACGAGGTTAGCCTAAGATCACTGAACGACATGTTCTAAACCGAGGTGTCGGACCGTGACCTATACAGGCCCAAGCCCAAAATCAAGGGCCCAGATGTAGCCCAGCTAAGTCAGGTGCCGAGGTGATGATCGTATGCCGACTTGTGCCGAATTGATAGGGATGAGGCTGCATGCCTAAAATCTCGCCATACCAACAAATAAACTCCATATCATATACAAATACAGAGAATCCTTGTCTAAACAAGGAGATCTCTATTGCAATACAAACAGGATATCAATCATCCTTATCATGACTCTATCTCATCAGAATACGAGTCACACAATAACACGGGCGCCCTGGATTTTCTAACAAGTCAGGACTCATTCACCAATGCCTATATAAACAGGTCCTCTATACAGAAAACGGGTAATGAACTCTTTTGGCTCTAAAATCTAGTCAATTGATTTCTCTCTATAAACCGTATTCTTATTCTCACGCTGGAGGGCCTTCGCCGGTGAAGCCCCGGCGTAGTTTACGTTTGTTAATTGTGCGCAGATCCGTACGAGGAAGTTCTCATTGCTGGATTTATTCAAACCGTTAGACGAAGGGCTGATCCGGTACGTTTTTGGCAGCATCAGTTTGGTTCCATTGCCGGGAAACGTCCAATCGGAGAACTTATCGTCCGGATAACCACAATTTCCTCATGTCTGGAATTCCAACCGATGGTCAGCAGGCTAGTGTTACGCCTGATGCTAATCTTAATCCGCCACCGCCTAATGTAGTCAATAATGCTGCTTCGAATCAGGGTCTCCCTCCTCCGCCACCTCAAGGAGGCGGAATGCATACAAGTTCTAGAGGACCTCCGCCTGAGGTTACCCAACATTATGGACGACGCAGGAGGACAGCCACCCAAACTCAAAACACTGAAGCAGGCCCCTCAAGACCACCGCCTCTAGATCGGAGGGTGTTACTGCAACAAAACCTCTCAACCCTCCAACAACTAGTTGACGCTCAAAGGGCTCTTCTGGAATATGACCCTGCGCATTCCCTAGCACCCTTCATCCAGACCTCTGGTACTAGAGGAGCTCCGGAAGGCGAGGGAAGAAGTAACCCGAGGGGAGGTCCATTTGCTGATGATAGGCATCCTCAAAATCCACGCGATGCACCCCCAGGAAATCGAGGTGCCCGTTTGAGCCGACTTGAAGGCCGACTTGGCCCAGTTAATAATAGGGAAAGAGATCTGAGAGATCAGATAAACCAGAGAAGGGAAGAAGAAGCAGAATCCCCTGGTGTAGTTATCGTAGGGGAAAGGCGGCGATGGGAGAACCAACATCAAGCCCCACCAAGGCAGGCACCACCTCGCCGCACTCTACCGCGACGACCTTTAGTTGATCCAGAGATAAGCAGAGTCGCGGGGGAAATCGAGATAAGGGACGAGACAAATCCAGGAGCTCTCGTCGTAGCTCGGCAATAAGCGAGAGAATCATAAGGGATTTACAAGAGAGGCTGGAAAATGTGGAGATGAACCCAGGACTAATTATGACGCGATGCGTCATTTTGCCCAATGGATCAAGGATTCTCCACCTAATCCTCAATTGAAGCTCCCTCACCTAGACAAATACTCTGGCAACTATGATGCATTAGATCACCTCCAATCTTTTGAGGGTATGATGACACTAGTGTCCAACCAAGAAGACGTACTTTACAAGGCCTTTGATAGTGCATTGACTGGGGGAGCCAGATCTTGGTTCATGGACCTAGAGAGAAGAAGCATTGATTCCTTCTCTAAATTAAAATCAAGATTTTTGGAATATTTCGCCACTGCAGGAGCGAGAAAGAAAAGGTTGTCAGATTTAGCAAACATGGTTCAAGGGAAAAATGAATCGACAATGAGCTTCTATAATAGGTTCAGAGACTTGGCCGACTCAATTGAAGAGCGACTCACCGACAGGGAGATTATAGTGTGCTTCACTAATGGGCAAAGATCAGACGATCTCACCTATGAGTTATCTGTAAGAGAACCTCTCACAAAATCAGAGCTGTACCATGTGGCTTATGCAACAGCCATTGCAGAAGAAAAAAAGAGGTCGATGTCCGGAGACCGGGATCGAGAGCGAGGACGAGAAAGCAAGCCACCCACTTCCGACTCGGCTCAAGGAACCAACGGAGGTGGAAATCGAGGAAAGAACAGAACGAGGGGGACTGAGGTCTCCACCCCTCTCACAAAACCGATCTCCGAGATAAGGAACGTGATAAATCTTCCTAATCCCAAACCTCTCAAGGACAACCCAAAATACCCTAGGGACACAAGCAAATACTGTGCCTACCATAGGGACAACGGGCACGAGACAGATAATTGCTATGCCCTAAAGAAAATATTACAGAGGTGGGCTGATCAGGGGAAGCTGAATGAATTCATAGCCAAGAAAGATAACAAGAGCCCGAGGGAAGACGAAAAGGGGGATGACCGAGAAGATAGACCACCCCGAGCAAAGTTAATCGGAGTAATAAGAGAGGAAATTCCCTCAAATACCAAGCTAAAGGAACAGATCTATGAGCTGAGTAAGGTCTATCACATCCCCCCCCCTTGGATTCACAAAGGGGAAGAAGTGATCAGTTTCTCTCTAAATGAGCTAGCCGGGAACAGGGCGATGAGGGAGCAGCCGCTGGTCATCACGGGCAGAATAGACAACTGTGAGTCAGATAGGCTCCTAATTGATTCAGAGGCTGCCAAGGACGTACTCATTTAGGGACAGAGGGAGTATTCTTTTTTTACTATGGCAAAAAACCTGTTTATCTCTCAGGATGATTATTTTGCTTTTAGTGAATTACACATTTTCTTTTAAAAACAACACATACTTGCGTTAATGAATTGTAAGAAGATGAAAGTCTACAACAAGCTCATCCCAAGTTGAGGATTTTTATAAAGATATGACATCGTCGCCCATCTCAATGAAAGAGACTACACATTTTGAATGGTGATGACCAACTTTGAATCAAATCACCATCAAACGCTTATGGACAATGATTTATGGAACCCAAACTCTTTTGCAAGCATAACTTGGACACGACCCAACACTAGCCTTCAAAAATGCCCACGCGGACAAAAATTGGCGTTAAAAACCTGATAACGTAACACACTTGAGTTGAAAACAAGTGTCCAACCAAGCATTGCAACAACAACATGAAATACAAATATCCCACAAAGGCTTTCAACACAATATAGAGAAGGCAAGACATCTCGACGAACAAGAGAAAACATGTAAGATAATGATAACTACGGCAAGATGATAATATTCCAAATAACGAACCATTTAAGACCATACCCAACCAATCCCATGAACACCGTTGTGAAAATCACAATTTATAGATAACTCAATAGCAATGTATAAAGAAAACCAGTTTGATTGCAGTAGGATATAGACGACGGGACAACTTCGACTCCTTGTGGTTGATGAAATAAATCAATGATATATTAGTATGAAATTCCAATCATCTGGCAAAAGTCGGAAAACTGTGTAATAAGGAAGTATCGTGGAGTTTTTCTCACCTGATCAGTTCAAGCCTCAAGCATCCATAATTCTTACAAGGATTCTGGCCTTAGATACCTGTTCAACTCAATGTAAGAAACTTAAAAAAAAAAAAAAATGGTGCTGACATTCCCTGCTTCATAAAGTCTTTCATATTGATAAAACTTACCATGATGAGATAATACTCCTAACAATTATATGCAACATGAAAAACTTGACCCAAAACAAATTGGGAACTTAAAATTCATATGTAAAACCGCAAATGAAATGCGATACGGGATGACAAACACAATATTCAAGCTGTAGTACACAGCTTATACAAATTTATCGTCATAAATAGTATGCAGACTTTCCATTCAAATTTGAGATATTATGAAAAAAAAAAAAAAAAAAAAAAAAAAAAAACACCAATTCGTCTGACATCTATCATAGATTTTTTCCTCCGGCAAGTACTCTAATAATCATCACTAGATGCCGGAGAGCCACCAAGATTTCTCATGGCCCTCACCTCTTGTACCCAATCCAAGAAGAACTTTCCAAACGAATGTTCGTCTATTTCACGTCCTTCTATCATTTCCCATAAATTTTCCTCCGCTAGAGCTAATGAATAGCCTGATGGCAATTTTGTTGAAGAAGATGGATTGCTGGAAGACTGTCCAAGAAAGTTGGCAGGTTGGCTGATTGCTTGATTAGACAAATTCTCCGGTGGTGGAGAAAAAGGATTCAACGGATGCTGCCCAAATACGTCTGACATACGCCATTGCTTTGGGATTTTTCTCCGTGCAGGTAACATCTCTTCTTCATTCTCATCCTGCAATTGTGTGATACGATGCACATTAATAATTTCAGAAGATGAATTAGTAGTTGAGTAGAACACTTTAAAATAATGTGCTTATCACGCTTGAGGGATTAGTACTCCTGCCCATAGTTACCAGGAACGTGAGATGTTTCGGGACGTGGGACGGATATGGGAACGGGAGGGAACGTGACTTAGTAATTTTGGGGTAAGATGGGGATAGGATGAGTTGGTACACAAGTTGGTAACGTGGTAAGCTTTTAATGAGAACATGTCACTAAAATGAATTAGTAGTTGAGTAGAACACCTTCAAAGAATTCAATGGATGCTGCCTCAATACGTCAGACGTACGCCTTGCCTTGGGGAACATACTCCGTTCAGGTGACATCGCTTCATTTTTATCCTGCAATTGTTTAATATGATGCACATTCATTTCTCCAAAAGATGAATTAGTAGTTGAGTACAACACCTTAAAATAATGTACTTGTCATGATTGAGGGAAAGAATATATAAAACGAATTGGTACTCCCGTACATAGTAACCAGGAACAAGAACGTGAGACGTTTCGGGACGTGGGACGGTCGCGGGAACGGGAACGTGACTTAGTAATTTTTGGGTACGCTGGGGTAGGGTCAGCTGGTACGCAACTTTGGAATACAGTACGCTTTTATTGGAAACGTATCACTAATACACATATATGTACATGGGCGCACGCGCACGCACACACATACATGTATATTGTTAAGGTGTTAAAAGATTTTGTTGATAAAACAAACTTGAAATAAAATTTTTTAAAATGAAACAGGTAACAGTCAAGACTCAGTTACTTGAAACAAAGAAGTAAAAAAAACAAGCAAATATATTTGTCATTATTGTAAGACTCCCATTCACGTTTTTTTTTTTTTTTCTTTTCTGATAAAAAAAACTGTAAAGGTTTTCCATCATTTCCGATTGAGCCAAAGACTCACTATCATTAATAAGGGTAGAGTTGGTGTTTTGTCAGACAAAACATTGCATTCATATTGTCCAAAAGGTACTGTAAAAGCTGTTTTGTACTCCCTCCGTCTCAAAATATATGTCGTTTCAACCACTTTACACATATTAAGAAATACAATTAATGTATATGAAAAAGTCTTATATACCCCTAAAGTAATGCAATTACCTAGGCAATTAAATAATTGTTAAAGAGATCATCCACTATCATTAATAAGGGTAGAGTTTGTATACAACAACAAAATAGCCTTGAAAATAGTAAAACGACATGTATTTTGAGACAAAAATTAACTCTCAAAACGACATCTATTTTGAGACGGAGGGAGTATTTATCTTCTTCGACTATTTGTATTTGCCAAAATCCAAACTTCATATCAAATTTTGAAAAGATTGAAGCATTATGAAGTCTTTTTAATAAATCCTGTGTGTTAGGTATCGGATACCTGATCCATTTTAATGTCGTATTTAATGGTTTGTAATTAATGACTAGTCTTGGGGCACCTCGTTCCATTTCTGCATTTTTTGAGACATAAAATGCTGAACAAGACCATGGAGATTTACGTTTCCTGATTAATTTTTTGTTAAGAAGGTCTTTAATTTCTTTCTTGCAATATTCTAGTAATTCTTGATTCATTTGTATTGGTCTTGCTTTTGTCGGGATTGATTTTTCGTTAAAAACTTTTTCATATGGTAGTGTTACTACATGTTTTTTTCTTTCCCAAAAAGCTGTCTGTAAGTCAGAACATAAGTCTTTTTCAATTTTTTCTAACTTGGATGAGATTATATTTTTGTATTCTTGGAGTTGAAGTTTTTCTTCTATTTTAATGTTTAGTAATTCTTCTTTAAGAAATTTCATTTGATTTTGTAGAGTATTTATTTTGGAAATTCTTGTTTTTTGTAAGTTGCTTACATCACTATCTGTTACTGTATATAAAAATCAAATATAATTTTTTGTCTTAATATTCTTGTTTCTACCCATTTTTTAGAGACTGAAAAAGGGTATAACATTTTCAAAATACGGTTTCCTAATAGGGCAATGCTAGGGGCACAAAAGAAGTTCACAAAATTATGGATACAAAGTGAGTTGATGATATTTTATTGGTTGCATCCATTGTGGACCCGCACACTCTAATAAAAAACACCAATAGAATTTTGACACATCATTTTGTAAGCCACATTTTGTGACATTTTATTGTAACTTTATATTTACCCTTCCTAATATGACCTTTGTATTTAAATTTTTTACAAGCATTAAACTTGTTTTAAAGCAAATATTATTATTACATACGTGTGCTTCGGGTATTTTGTATTTTACTTGTAGTTTCGATGAATTATGAATTAGCTGCTGAAAGGCTTTGTTTTGTTTTTATAAAATATTTTGTTGGTATAATTCCTTGTTCTACGCAGTTTAGATCGGCTCCAGAGTCTAACATGGCTAGTCCTCTGTATTCAAAATCTTTAATTTTCATATTTATGTTTACATACCATTTTTGGTATCTCACTTTAGTTAGTGTATATATAATTTCTTCTGTGTTGGTGGAAGAACTTGTATCTGTTTCGGAAGAGGATTTTGTATTTTTGGCAAAAGGATTTTGAAAATATTTATCAAAATCTTTGTCTTTTTTGGAATAGAAGTGTCTCCTTTGTAAGTTGAGTGAATTTGGTTTTTAATTTCTTGTAATGCTAGTTATGTCTCTATTTCCTTTTGTGTTTTTTGTAATTCTAAGTTACTTTGTTTTAATAGTTTTATTTCCTGTTTTATTCCTTTAATTTCATTTTGTAAATCTACTAAGGAGATTTGTTTTCTTTTATCTTGAAACATTTTTATAACATCTTCATATTGAGCTGGTTGGGATGTGTCTGGTTTTTCTTCGTTAATAGTGTTTGCCAATTATTTTAAGAATTTTCTTTTTATTGTCAGTTCGTCTATTTCTTTAATTTTTTCTAATATCTCATCATATTATTATAATATGTTTAGCTTATTATTACAAAGGCATATTTCATTATTACAAGATTGGCATTCTTCGTTACTTGTGTCAGCTGATTGATATGAAGAATTGTAATCATCTTCATCGGTTGATAGTTCAAGATTGTCTATCTTACGTAATATTTCTTCTGTTTCTTTTATTTTTAAATTGTCACAAATTTGTTGTATTTGTCTTTTTGCTGGGCAATTTCTTGCAATGTGACCCGGTTTTTTGCATAAGAAGCATCTTATTTCCTTTGTTGTCTGGTTTAAAAGAATTAAAAGGTTTTTTTTTTATATCTTTTATTATTGTTGTATCTTTTGTAATTTGCTTTTTATTTTTATTGTAGTATGCAGGGGGTTATTTTTGGTAGTTTTTATTTATCCTTCTATGCTTTCGTCTGTAAGTGTTATTTTTGTAATATGGACTTCTATAATGTTCATAGTTTTTCTTTTTGTATGTAGATTGTAGTTTGCTAAAACCGAATTGTTCGCGCCAATGTCCTAACTCTTTTCTTGTTTGAAATTTTCTTTCTTTAATTTGTGACTTAGTTTTTGGTCTTGACATAATCTTAAACCAGTAAGGTTTACACAGGTAATTAAGTCGCCATATGTGAGTTCATCATAAGAGATTTTTCAATACTTTTGTTCTATGGTATCTTTTACTTTTTCTGAGAATAATCCTGGTAAGCCAGTAATAAATTTTTCTTTCCAATGATAATTATTTGGGTCAGCCAGATTAAAAAATCTTTTGAGAAATTTCTCTTTATACCATTTAAATTTTTCTAACTTTCTACATTTGAGGTTTTGCAATATTTCAGAATTTCTTTCGGTATATAGGTCTATGTCTCCTATAAAATGAGTAGTAATATTGGAAAAATTGCATTTATGATCACCCAACTATTCACGATGAGTGAATTTGATCACTCAACTCATCTTTTTTGCATTGAATAGCCAAAACTAATTCTATTTTGCATTAACTAGCCTATACTAATTTTTTGGTGTGCTGGGGATCACTACGCCTAACGACATCCATATTTTGACGTAAGAAATTTTAAGATAAGAAAAATGCACGTGCAATGAAATAATTTTTATTGTGTTATCCTTGTACAGGGTACTTGATATATATATATTTCTTGTTTCAACATAAATACAATTCACCTTATTTGAACATCTTTGGCTTTGCATACCTTGCTTGGGTCCTTGCTAATGTAGAATACTCTTACGATATACTCCCTCGTCCCTGTATAAATGTCACAGTTGACATATCAACATTTAGTAGCATTTTTTTTTTTATATGTTTCTTAAGTTATCATGACCATAAAAAGAGGTATGTATGAATTGGTATTTATCAGCATCTAGCATCTTTGTGTAATACTACACTACACCGAAAGCATTACGAGGTTTAAGCTGTTTGATGGCATACTCAATTCAGAGTGTGTTTAGGAAGCTTGTGTTAAAGAAGGGGGGTTTCGGGAGATCAGAAAACTTTATATCCTAATTTTAGAAATGCGACATGTATTCTGGGACAGATCAAAATAGAAAGCACGACATTTATTCCGGGACGGAGATAGTAAATGCAAATTTCAAAAAAAAAAAAAAAAAAAAGAACTAGATAGTTCAAAAGTGTCTAAAACAATGCAGTAGGTATACACTGCTTGACCACCTCTTAGGTTCCCAGGCAGCCCCTGATATGTAACTAATCATATTTTGAATACAGAAGAAAAGGGATTAAAAAAACAAAATACAAATACTTATAGTTTTGTTACGAAAAGTGGACTTTTGGAGTGAAATGTACCAGAATAGAATAACGGACTCTTAATTAGAACAGAGGGAGTAGATCATTACTAGTCAAATCCCCAATTAAAAAAGTCAACAATGAAGAATTTGAGCATTATATTCTCAAGTTGTTAGCCAGGTTGATTTTTGCTTGGGAAAACACGTAATCACTGGCATGGAATATAAGAATTCAGCAAAGTCAGAGAGGAAGAAATGTTTCATGTCGTAAAAAAACAAGTTGGTCTGTATAACCAAGAAGGTTTCTGCAGACTATGCACACAATGAAACGAGCTGAAAAATGAATTGCTTAGCATAATAATCAATTATGCCAAATTGGTGAGGAAAGGGGAATTCATGAAACGATTAATCTCCCAAGTCAAAAGATAGTATCAAACCACAGCGACAAAGCCAATGGAAAGTTCCCCTAAGAAAAGTAGTTGTCCCAAAGGGATCAAAATTGTCAGGCACATCAATTGACCTCCATGATGTTACGCCAACAATGAAAGAAATTGGAGCTGAAAACTTGGCAAGGTAACACATTTGGGTCGGCAATAAGTGCCCAACCAAGCATCCCAAGCATTGCAACAATAAGAAATACAAATATCATACAGAGGCAAAAGAAACACAACTTGACAAGGTAACAAAACAATTATATGCAAGACGAAGAACTTGATCCAAACCCAAATGGGAACTTAAAATTCACGCAAAAGAAACACAACTTGAGTTGACATATACAATATTCAAGCTGTAGTACACAGCTAAAACAAAATTCATTATGATCCAACGAAATTATAGTCAATAACAAAAGGCCAGAAAAATAAAGCAGTACGGTCTAATCTTCTTCTTCATCACCTTCTATTTCTACTTCCTCTTCGATATGAGTGGGACGATCCACATTTGTAGGAGCACAATAATTAGGAATCCCTACCACCTCATCGTCCAATGCGTGCAGCCACTTTCGGAGCTCAGCTATCCTTCTCGAGACTACACTTGTGTTGTTAAAATATTGTCCCCTCTCCATGACGGACACATCAAAGCAAAATGGTCGATAAATATAGCCTCTGGCTGAATCAATTTGGGCGGTTTCCATCTGACAGTAATTAATGCTGGTTTCAGACTCTACAATTTCTCCGGGACCCGCTTCAGTTTCATCCTTCAACTGAGTAACAAGATTTGAGTTAATATTATGTCAAACACACACAGCAATAGACTGAGTAGAGCAGAAGATTTAATATACTACATGTTTTTCACGAGTGTGAGACTCTATGATAACTCAGACACGCTAATATA